>JAVJIF010003987.1:0-52500 GCA_038442645.1 Agave tequilana | reverse complement strand
TGTTTGGGAGACTGGAGAGTTAGTATGGCTAACTATGTTAATCCAAATCTAAAGTTTAAATGAAAAAACTATCAGGTTAATGGGTAACTATTAACAAGATCAATGTGTTGAGTCAGATAATAATTGTTTAGGTAGCCATTGAAACTTATATCTTTTGACAGAAATTATTTTGAGAGAAATTTTGTTTTGGGAAAGATATTTTGATAGAATCTTATAGAAATTTATTTCATATTTTCTTGCTCTAGCTTTTCCTAATTCGCCTACTGGAACACACACACGCCCCCGCGCGTGCACACAGACAGATGGACTGACTGTTCAGCAATAACTTCCTGACATTTTGTAATCTGACTTTTCTTTGGGTTATCTTTAGTTATTTAGTATTTGATAGTGAATATGGGCAAGATAATTTGAGGATAGGACTTCAATTTTGTTATCTTAATGCGCAAAGTTCAATGTTAGTGTAAACATTGCAAAAAAAAATTTTCTTTCTAGAACATAACTATATTTTAGTAAATTTGTTTAATTATTCTTCTTGAAAAAGCTAGTTCGTTTCAGCTTATAAGCTGCTTCATCACACTTAATTCTTTATAAATTGAATTGATTGTAGAGTGGGCCATTTTTACCTGCCTAAACAATGGCTTCAGGTAGATCAGATTCAATACTAGGTATAGCCATGTAGAAACTGGATTTTCTGGTATGGAGAATATCCTTTACTTGCTAAAACAATATGAAGGGAAATTAGGTTCAGTTAAACATGCAGATACAACACATACATGAAGGTAGGTTATGTTCAATTACACACGCGAGCGCGCGCGCACACATGCACACGAAGGTGCACAGGTTCAAATTTTACAGATTGTTAAACTTGTGTGTGGTATAATGTTGAATTAAAAATAGCTTCACATTCGTTCATATATATAATTTTACTCCAATATTACTTTACATCGAGGTTAAATTTAATGCCAGGGAAGCATTATAAGATCTGGAGATGATTTTCAAAGAATTACTTGCTCCAATTTATAATGTATATACATGATTATGCTCAGAATTATTATCTACTGAATTTATGAACATCGATTATTAAACTATACTTTTCTTTGGTCGTCTATTGTTTAAATAAACTAGTTAAGTATTACATGAATTATTATCCCATAAAAGATTTATACTAGTTTTTTCTCCTAGTCAACTAGAAATATACTAACAGCCCTTTTATTATAGACTTCTTTTTCTGATATTGGTGATTAATTCTCTTGTCTATTAGGTTCTATACAAAAGTAGGTGTGACAGCCGGCTAAATGAAATCACAGAAAGGGTATCTGCTGATAAACATGAGGTAATAATTCTGTTGCTAATTGCATGTGTGATTAAGCATATTTGATATATGTGTCCACATTTTCTATTATCTTCTCATTGGATAGTTCTGTAATTTCATAACTTTATGTCTTCTTCCATCTGCTAATTAAAGTGCTTACCATATACATTAATATAGAATCAGTAACTTGAATACAGAAAATTACCACCCTTTTTCCTTTTGGTTTATTCATGACATCATTATGTCTTATAGCATCTTTAGCATTTTCTTTATGACATTTATTCTTCACTCAGTTTAGTATCTACAACTTTATTTAGGTTGAATCTTTGGCAAGAAAATATGAAGATAAGTATAAGCAATCTGGGGATGTAGCTTCAAAGCTGACATTAGACGAGGCTACATTTCGTGATATCCAGGTATTCAATTGTATTACCTTTGAAAAGATCCTAGTGATGAAAGTTCTCACAATTTTCTCCTTTTCATGTAACTGGTTATTCGAGTGTTTTCCTGTTTGTTTATATTGCATCTGATTTGTTTGTAGGAGAGGAAACTGGAATTGTACAATGCTATAGTTAAAATGGAACAAGGCGGAACTTCTGATGGTGTCCTTCAGGTGTAGTTTCTGTATGCTATACTTGCTGTTTACAATGCTTGATTAATTTAGCTAATTTCTGTATTTTATTTCCAGGATCGTGTGAACCGGATACAATCTGATCTCGAGGAGCTAGTTAAAACTTTGAATGAACGATGCAAACAGTATGGATTACGAGCTAAGCCAACTTCATTGGTTGAGCTTCCCTTTGGTACTGTATTTTATCCTATACATGTATTATTACTGGGGTTTTCACCTGTGACGCCCAGCTGTTCTAAGATTAGTATATAAATATTCAGTTACAGAATTCTAATTCTTATCCAATCTTCATGCTACTGAATTGTCATAACAGTATACATTTGATTTTTTTTTATTGAGAAATAATCTGGAATTTTATTTCAGATTGTACCTTCTTCTTTGGCTCTCCCCTTTGCAATTATATGTTTGTTTCTTAATGTCCACTAAATCTCTGTTCTTGTTTGAACCAGTAATAAAGATGCATTCGCATGTAATAAAGATGTATTTACATGTCTTTTGGCTACTTTAGGAAATTTTAGACAAAAACAACTTTAGGAAGTAAAAGCTTAGGAATACTGCTACAGCTTTAGTAATTTGGATGAGTTCTTAATAAATATCGTACAATTAACCAATATCTCTTGGGCTGACTATAGGCGTGGAGTCAAGATAAATGAACAAAGCACACTTGGTGAATAGTGCAATAGAAAAAACAGAGTGAGTTTCAATAAGCAGGGGCTATTGGATTCCTTTAAGAGATTCATATCATGGTAATGCTGCTAACAGGGTTGTAACCAAAATTGTTGTTAAAGTGGCACTTAAAACTATATTGAATGGGTCATACATTAAATTGAGCTTTGAATGTAAATTCAGGTTCATCATGATTTATTTGGTTCACATTGCTCTTGTAAATGTAAATTGTGAATCTAGCACATCTTAGCATTTGGGGCACAGCTTATTTACTTCTATGTGGGATGTATTATTTCTCTAGGTGCCGCTTAGGTTTCTGGAGGCATTAATGTTCCTTATATATGTCCCTGCATAAGTTCTTCTCTCTCAAATAGATAAATTTGAGCTTCTGCTTACTTTGTTAAAGGGGAGAGAAATGTTTTCATTGAAATATAAAATGCTGTGCTATTCAGTATTAACTTGCTAATAACATTGAAAATGAGGATAATGTTCTTCTTAATATCCCCCTTCTTTTGCGATGGATTTGAGTAAAACTGTAAAAGTAATTTGAGTAAAATTTATTACAAAACTATTAAGAGCACAGGTTCGAGGATTGAAATGCTAATTCTCATCCGAGCATGAGGCAAGATATGTGATGGTGACAGGATTGTCGACAAATCATGTATGCGTATGCCCCAATTCATTCAGATGAATATTTATTGTATATGATATTGAGAGAATTGTGGTGATCCTCTCTGATTGGCTGGTACAAGTCTGAATCCTTTATTCCTTTAAGAGCGGATTCATGATCATGGATTAGCCTACGCACGTTGAAATATGCTCTTTCATAGAAGATGCTATTGTCATAGCTATGGCAGTATGTCCCAGAAATGAGCGGAAGACCATTTGCCTGTGTATAATCTTAGTTGACAGTCTAATTTCACCTCCAATATCAATTATCATCACTGTCTCATCATCTAAAGCCTTTCCTCGTCCAGATATAGAGTTGGGCTTTGGGGCAACTCGAATTGAGAAAGCTTCACAAAAGAATTGACCATGTTTCTATGGTCATCTTTAACAGAGAACATGAATAGAAAGCAGATAACTCAAGGGAAAGATAAATTACTTTCTGAAATTAAATGAAACAAATAACATATTGATCCTCAAAACTGCTCCTATATTCTAGTCAGTCTTATGATAAGTTAATATAATATCAGCCAAATCAAAACAACTAATGAACGAAGAAAACCAAATGTTTAAACACTCCAAATTAAAACAAATAACTAAAATTTAACTACCTGTCAACAATTAAACCCTTCATCCTTATATAGATCTTCTCCTCGGTGGTTGATGGGTTGAACAGTGCACTCGCAAACCAGCTATTAGGGGAACATGCTGCATGAATCTGTCAACGTGGTGGCTACCTCTATGAATTTCTTTCAAGTTCGGGGTTGATGTAATCATGGACAAAATTGGTCAAAATGCAGAACCTTGACAACCCATTGGCAGGGAGAGGGACCTGCCTTCTATGGAGTTGTTCGGTAGAGAGTGCAGTTTTAAGCTTTTGCAACCAAAAGAAGATCAAGAAAGAGATGCAACATGATATGATTTTCTATAAGAAATAGAAATCATTGATGGAAAAGGGCTTAGACGTTCACCCCGTTTTGATGGGAAATGGCTTAGATGCTCTTGATGATGAACTTCATTCGGCACAAATAAGCTAAGAGCCAAGTGGAATCACACCCGATTTTGCCTCCAATATATACATTAGTTTATGTTTCAGGTCAAGGAATTTCTTGTTAAATTAAACCCACTTGCCTGTTAAAAGAAACAGGTGAGGTGAAACTGAGGTCGCCTAACTATTTCTGATCAATGGAATGTGGGACATAAATGCGGGTTAGGAATCTTGTAAATGTGTGAAAATTGTGTAAACAAACCAATAATGCTGGAGGCAGCGGTATCTGGATATGTAACTGTATGGGCAATTTTATGCAGAGATTTTATGTATGCTTTTGCTCCCTCCCTCCCTCCCTCCCTCCCTCCCTCCCTCTCTCTCAACTATGTTACCCAATGTTCTCCATATTTCCATTCCGTATCTCTCTCAACTATGTTACCCAATGTTCTCCGTGTTTCCATTCAGATTGAATGGGATTGGATGGGACTGACTCGTAGCATCATCTAGGGACGTACCATGTACCATGATCCTCCAAGAAAGGGAATACAATTTTTTTTTTCCCTTGATAAGCCTCCATGCCCCGTTGGTTTATCAAAAAATGAATTTCATTTTACCCCGATGGATCTTGAATTTATTACTTACCTGTATCTGTTTTCACTATTTATTAGCATTTTTGGTAGCATACTACTTCTCTTAAATAATTTCTATTTCTATTTCTATTTTGACAATTAGATATGATTATGGACTGTGGTGTTGAGTTTCGAAGAAGTGTATGTGTACGTGCGTGCGCATTTGTTGTATCAATCTATTGATTTGGGACTATAGAGTGAGCAAAACGATTTAAATCATTGTTAATCATTCTCAAATGCTGCTTATTGCGCGCGTGCGCATTTGTTGTATCAATCTATTGATTTGGGAATATAGAGTGAGAACAATTTAAATCATTGTTAATCATTCTCAAATGCTGCTTATCATGTTCTTTTCTCTCCTTTTTAGCTGTTTTTAGGGGCACTTTATTGATATGTCATTCCTTATTTTTCTTCTTCTTTAGTTTATATGATTTGTAGCTTACTCTTAGTAACTTACCTTGCATTTAGGTTGGCAACCTGGCATACAAGAAGATGCTGCTGATTGGGATGAAGACTGGGATAAGTTTAATGATGAAGGTATGTTTACTTGGCGTTTGAATGTTAACATGTTTTAGCTTTTGACAATATACAATGGCTTAATTGTAAAGTTTATCAGAAGTGCCCATGATGCTAATTATGAAAGATTGGGTTAGTTGCAAGAATTTAATAGTTCAAGACTACAATTCTTAATATATACTGTTGTGTCAAGTTGCGTTGATTATTGATCTATCGTCTTTGTGAATTTTGCAAGCTAGCAGAAGGCTGTTTTGTTTCTTATCTAAACTTGTTAAGCAATCTTCTAACCCCATGCTTGATGATGTTTGGCCTTCATATGTTGCTTTTGTTGATCTTACTATTCTAGAGTAATGACCATAACTTAGAATCTTGGACCAGTGGCAAGTACAATAGTGCTTTTTTTTTGTGGGCATATAGGCTGTAGCCTGGTGCAAGCGGGATTTGAACCCCGTACCTCTTATCCACTGCAAAGAGGTTTTACTACTATGCTACAATGACACACAATAGTGCTTATTGGAGGCTTGGAAAGCTGAACATGCTAATTAGTGTATTTGCACAACCTTTTGTGGTGAATAAATTGTACGGCATGGATGTCTATAGGCATAAAATCATCAGCCACTGGGTCAGCATACTTCTCATTACTCTGGTACTACCAGTTGGATTGCAGCAAGTTAGAAAGAGTTCTGGGTTGGAAGAGGGAAGCGTCTAATTTCTTTTCCTTGTTGCTTTTCTGTTCTGTTTGTGTGACGACCATGGATTCTTAGGGCCACCATGTTTATCATCATTCTTTTCCTTCCAGTTTGATTATAGTAAAGAGTTGTGCATTGAGGCCACCTTACTTCTTTCCATTCTTGTTCTCCCCTCCCAATTTGATCATGGTGAGACAAATTCTTACCCTTCTGGCTTTCTCATTTGTCCTAAAATCAAACCATATATAGATTTGGATATTTATATTTCAAGCTCTACAAAGATTTGTTAATTCTTATACATTTGAAGTATGCTACTTGGATTCAGATGCATTTTACAGTGCTTGCATAATAAGTTTACCTTTTTTTGCTGTTACTTTTCCTTAATTGATTGTAAAATGAGGCCACTGATCGGTTTTCAATGTATTATCCCCCCTTTCAGGATTTGCAATCGTAAAAGAGCTTACTCTTGAGGTGGAAAATACTGTTGCCAAACCCAAGCCGCTTCCGGTTCGGACTGATAGAACCTCTGCAGCTGAGGTATCTACAGTTCCATCATCCCCCAACAATGAAAAAACTAAGACTGGGAAGCACGAGGCACCAACAGTCTCAACATCCTCTAATGATGAAAATAATGCTGAGGCAGAGAAACCGTCCAGTACTGAAGATCGTGCCACTGAAGAATCAACCTATGCCCATAGTGAAGATGGTTCAGCAAGAAGCCCTCATGTTAGTCCTAGAAGAAGTACTTTGGAAAATTCATCCCCTGACTTTCATTCAAAGCAGTTTGGAACACATGACCTCTCTCCCCATGCTAAAGAACGTCAGAGGTATGCCTGCTTTATGCATATAGCACAACTTAGTGCAAATAGGTATCCGTATAACCGAAAGTTAACACGATTCCACTTGATTCTTTCAAGTGAGAGATCTTACTTTGCTAAAAAGAATTTGTTCAATTTGGCGGGTCTCTGGCTTTATATTCTGCCTTTAACACCGGACGAAATTCCATGTTGGCATTCATCATCATTCCTCTTTTCTGGACTCTCTTTTGGTCTAAGAAAATTTACAGGCTGCTTCTTGGTGCATGAGCTAATACTACTTGGCATTTCCCTAACATCCAATTGGTGACAAGCCTATCTTTTCCATGGCTTCTTTTGCAAGGACACACTAGCTCTATAATATTAGTTATACTTTTCCTGGTGTCTTCTTAGAAAATATGCTCCATAGCCACCCCTCTGATGAAAGCTTTTTGATGCTGATAATTATGAAGAGGGAAACTTCATAAGCAGAATAAGGAATCTGATTTCATCTTCTTCATCTTTTATGCTTAATTCTCAGTTACTAAAACTGAAAGATATTAGGAAATATGTACGCATTTATATTAGAAATATGTGTGCTAGTATAGGACAAAATTCTTAGAACATTTTGAATCTGGATGATCTTCATGTCCACATACTGATTTGCAATTTCAATGTCTTTGTCCTTCATCTTTTGCTTAAACTATATTTAGAATTTATAATCATGTCTCTGGTCACTTCCACCACAAGCTTTTGGGTAATTTCTGATACCTTCCTTAAACTTCACCTTACTTGCTAGACTGTTTCTTCCATGCTTTCAAAGATCGGCCAATTCTAATATATACTGACAATACTGTATTGGGTTTTGAGGTGCTCGATATGATAACCCTATAATATTGGCTGATATTGGGGATGATATTGCAGATATTGACGAGTGACGATACTGATACTAAAACCATACTGATACTGATATCAAGATTTTAAACTATGGTTTCTCCACTTTCTAGAACGCCAATCAACTCCCTGGAACTATCAATGCCCCCACTCACTTTGCTTTAGGAAAAGATCAAAATGTCTTTAACTTTCTACCTCCTAGAGTCCTATGATCTCAAAAATCCAAACCGTAAAATTTAAATCTAAAAAGTCTAATACCACAAATCAATAGAAGGAAAAATTTTTTTTAACCCTTTCGTCCCTTTTCTTCCTACACGATTGTTTGTATCTTATTCAAAGTGCAATTGAAGTCGTGAAATATCTTACTTCAGAGTGTAGCCTCACAATTTACAATCTGAAATTATATTACTGTTATTTTTCTCCCCTTTTTGAGCCTTAGATTGGTTTAGGCTGTAATCTTACGTGTAGTACGACAACTACAAGATGAAAAGCTTCAATCCAAATTCTTTGGGGATTGGTATCTGGCTACTGCTGACTATTTGGGCTGTTTAGTTAGGAGTGAAAGTGGGGAAGTGAGGAAATGAGGAAGTAGTAATAGTTTCCTTTGGAATTTGAGAATTTGTTAGTGAGTTTTTCGGTGTTTGGATGTTGTTGGGAAGTGTGGTTTGGAAAATGTTATGTCTTTTCCGGTATTTGGATGGTAATGTAAAAGTGAAAGTGGAAAAGTTGACCACAAAATAATATTATAATAAAAATTAATTAAGAAAAATATAAATTAGATTGCAATTAGAATGCAAGTGAGATTTACATGATCACAAAATTAACTGCTTTGAGCTACAACTTATTACAAATGAGATTTACATGACCACAAATTAACTGTAACACCCTGGAAGTGAGAAAGTAATTATGTAAAAGGGAAAAGGAAAATGAAAAGGGGTTTTCTCATTTTCCTTTTCCGGTGTTTGGATAGATAGAGAAGTGAGCAATAATACTTCCCCATTTCCTTACTTCCGCCCACTTCCTTGCAACCAAACACGTAAAAGATAACTGCATACCAGAGGGTGGATTACTCTTATGGATTGGCAGACACTAAAATTATATTTTCTTATCTTTAAGATAGTTCGATCTGTTGATTACATTCAGCTATTTCATTTTAATGTTTCCTTTAATACTTTTAGTTATGGGGTAGAATTGGATAAATCATACTCACATGAGGTGCAGTGATCACGGCGGTGCTGAATCCACTACATCTGGAGTCAAGTATTTTGATGAGCCATCATGGGGTGCAAAGTTTGATAATGACGATGCTGATTCCATATGGGGTCTCAGTACTATAAACACGAAGGTAAACCATTAACTATTCTGTTCTATGAGCCATGTTCTATTGAATCATTAGGGGCTCCTCTCATGTGTTTTCACTTCACAAAATATTGCAGGAAACTGATCATGAAAGACGGTTACATGACTCGTTCTTTGGGCTGGGAGACTTTGGTCTCAACCCTATTAGGACAGAGTCTCCAAGTGCCGAAAGTGTATTTGGAACGGAAAAGAAAAGCCCGGTCTTTGATTCTGTTCCAAGCACTCCAATGTACAACTCTAATTTTTCGCCAAGGTTCAGTGAAGGTCCAGAAGATCATGCATTTGACAGATTTAGCCGATTTGATTCCTTCAGTATGAATGATGGCGGATTATTCACACCACGCGATAGCTTTTCAAGGTTTGATTCGCTGCACAGCACAACTGATCCTCCGAGCCTTGCGAGGTCTGACTCAATGCGCAGCACGACAGATGCTCCTTTTGGGATGATGGATGCTCCTTTTGGGAATCTTTCAAGGTTTGACTCAATGCGCAGCACAGCTGATCCTCCTCATTTTGGCAGCCTCACACGGTTCGATTCCATTCGCAGCACGGCTGATTATGGTGGGGGTTTCCCATCATTTGACGATGCGGAAAGCCAGACACCAAGGCGAAGCAGTGACAGTTGGAGTGCCTTCTCGATGTAATTGAATTGTGGGTGAAATTCTACATGTTGCTGCGAGAGCGTCACTGTTGGAATCATCTTGTTCGATTTTGTGCGTGAGGAATTATAGAGAGAATGAGTTTGTTGTATGAATGAGATTAGGGTTACTTGTATACACAGTTCGTCCATTTTCCCCTTAATATGTTTGAGAAGGGTAAAAGCTGGAAATCTTCTTGTATTCTTTTTCCTTGCACAGCCTCATTTGATGCGACATTTTGGATATTCATTATGCGGTGTAATCATTATTAGTTGTGAATTAATCATTTTTTGTTGGCGAGTGATGTTTCGCCATATATTCATTATTGTTTGTGAGATTGTCATGAATTGTGAAGTGAACCAAGTTATGGGCTTCACAGGTTCTTTGTTCAAATTGCTTTGTTTACTCACAATTTGAGCCAGGATATGTTTTTACTTTTTAGGAAATTGTTACATATATTCTTAGACAATTAGCAAACACATAATGACTAAAACTTTAGAGATATGGTTAGTTTAATAAAAGTAATTAACACCACTGGACTTCTGTGGGATTGCAATCAATTTTTTTTAATGAGATGGTCAGAGATCACGTATCGCTTGTGTACAGAAGTGTATAGTGTTCACGAAGAGTATTAAGAGATTGAGACATACGAAGTAAGATACAAAACCTATAGATATAGAGAGATTGCACGACTGCTCACGGGAGCAGCCTAGTGTCTTGTTTGGTTAAGGGTGGAAGTGAGGAAGTGATAATAATTCCCTTTGGAACTTGAGAATTTGTTATTAAGTTTTCCGGTGTTTGGATGTTGTTGGGAAGTGTGGTTTGAAAAATATTATGTCTTTTCCGGTGTTTGGATGATAATGTGAAAGTTGAAGTGAAAAAGTTGACCACAAAGTTGACCGCATAATAATATTAAAATAAAAATTAATTAAGAAAAAAAAAATTGGACTGTAATTAGAATGCAAGTGAAATTTACATGATCAAAAAATTAACTGTTTTGCGCTACAACTTATTACAAATGAGATTTACATGACCACAAAATTAACTGTAGCACTCGGGAAGTGAGGAAATGGTTGTGTAAAAGAGAAAAGAGAAAAGAAAAGGGGTTTTTTTATTTTCCTTTTCCGGTGTTTGGATAGATAGAGAAGTGAGCAATTATACTTCCCCATTTCCTTACTTCCGCCCACTTCCTTCAAACCAAACACGTCATCGTTGTGTTTTGCCATCGTGATTTTGTTATATATTAGTTTCTCGGCAAAAATTTAAAAACTACATTAATTGTGAATCATTTCACGAAACTTACCCCACAACTATTTGTGGTACACGTAACTTGGTCTTCATTGTTATTTTTCATGTTTATTGTTCCATATGTTGCTGGTGTTTATAGTTAACTGGCTATTGATCCAAACAAGGGTGGGCCTTGGGGAGTGATTTATTTTCAGAGTTGAATGAAACTTCTGAGAGAATATTTGTCAAAAGAAACAAAAACTTGATCATGCAAGTTTAATTAATAATTTTGCATTTAAAAATTGCAAGAAGAGCACACTTAAAATAATATTTTGTTGCAATTGTTTTGTTAGCTTTATTTTGGGAATGAGAGTATGAGGATGTGACTTGTAGGTGTTTGGCCAGGATGGTTAGCTTAGGAGAACTATATTGTGTTTGATCTTTAGGGTCAGGTACAGGCCTCTTGGTACGCAGGTAATTCTAAAGTTACTTGGGTGAAACATTGTTAATAAAACAAAAATTATCTTGAATAATAAGAAAAAAATATTAATAAAATTTTAATATTTTTTATATAATTGATTTGTGAGAAGTCCTATTTTAAAAGTTTGCCTAGAGTAGGGGTGGCAGATGGGTCGCGACCCGTCAGACCCGACCCGACCCGACCCAGAGTTAGCGGGTATGGGTTTGGGCTAATTGGGTTTGGGTCGTAATCGGGTCGACCCATCTGACCCGATTATTAAATGGGTCGGGTCGACCCGAACCCGCCAGACCCAATTATTCTCTCTCCTCCTCGGCCTCCTCCCCTTCGATCTCCTCCATCACCGCCTCCCCTTGACCTAAATTAAATTATCAAAAAATATGTGTGAGCCCAATATCGAACATGTGACCTCTAGTGTATGAGTTTAGTGTGATGACCAACCATATCACCAAACAATTTAGTAAAATACCGTAAAGAAATTGTATTTAAAGCTTAATAATCGGGTCAAATGGGTCGGGTCGGGTCGACCCGATTAAGTCTGGGTCGGGTCTGGGTCTGAATTTTTGACCCATATAATAAACGGGTCGGGTCGACCCGACCCGATTATTATATGGGTCGAGCAGTAATTGGGTCGGGTCGACCCGACCCGACCCAATTGCCACCCCTAGCCTAGAGTACAAAAATCTCGGGCCGGCCCTGCATCCAAAAGGTCTAGGATGCCTTGAAGTTGTGCAAGGAGGGAAGATTCACCACAAATATTCAGGGTTAATTGATCTTGTAAAATAATTATAATAATGTTCACCTGTATTTTTTTAATTTTATTTTCGTTCGTTCGTTCGTTTTCTCTCTTTATTTTTTTCAGTCTTTGTCTGAGCGTGTACCCACGGAGATTGTTAGCTTTTTTTGCCATACTTGCATTTTGTGTGGTTAATGGAACTCTGACCCAGCATGGGAGCTAAGCTCTAGTGGTATGATATTTTCTTGACTCGCAGAAAAAAGAAGGCTCTAGAGTTATAGTACTTCTTTGTCTGTAAAAGACGAGACTCTGCATCCAAATCTCTCCACTTGTGGTGACAAAATGAAGTGAAATTAAAAATCAAGGGCAAGCAATTGAGGTCTGATTCAATTGTTGAGGGGTTGGATCAGGATTCAAGTTCAAGTCCTTGCTATGATCATGATTTTTTTTTTTTTCCCCTTAAAAAACTCAAGAACATAAAATCTATGTAAGAAATTTTTTTTCTCCAGATAATAGGTCTGGATTTGAACTCTAAATTTTCTGACTCACTGTTACAGACTTTCTTACTCACTGTTACAAAGAGGATGTGAAACCTAGATTTCTTATTTACTGTAGAAGGGTTTAGTCCTGGGCTACAAGAACTCTTGCTTTGAGATATATTATGTAAAAGGTCAAGTTCGTTGAGCACCTGTACCAAGAAGCTAGGTAACGAGTATGTACAACAAAAGAACTTGATAGAATAGCTAAATAATAATTCTCTTCTTCTTCTTTTTTTTTGTGGGATTCTCCAATGGGGCTTCCCATCTTCTGGGCGGAATAAATTAATCTTTGTATGCCATTTTTTTATAAAATTATTATATTGTTTATTATTATTATTATTTAATATGCCATTTGGTTTTATATCGTAGGTCCTGCACTCCCACAAACATACCAGGGGGATAGGGAGATGTACCTTAAATGTCATCTCACGGAACTCCGTCAGATGGCACATTAAAACTCCATCTCCCTATATATTTTTACAATCTGACTACATGTTATGATCTTCTTGTCCTAAGAGTTCGTTTATTCATTAATCTAATAGTTCCATTTGTTCTATTGTTGAAAAACTGTTAAATTTTCAATCATTTAATACATGAGTAAACAAATTTTAAATCACGTGATTTTTATTTGCATACGTCTTAGGACTTGAAGATTATGATGTGCGGTCAGATTATGAAAAAATGGCAGAGAGATTGGAGTTATGATGGCCATCAAACGATTGGAGTTATGATGGCCATCAAACGAGACTTATTAGATGGGCATCTCCGTACATATTCCTTACATACACACATACATATATGCATGCATGTAAGTATGTATGTGTTTATTGCAAACATGTGTGCACTATGATAGATTTCGTTTCAGCCACCTAAGTCAAATCATAATTAGAAAAAACTCACTCGCATAATTTTATTCGCTTTAGTTACCTCATTTTTTAAAGTAAGAATGTTCGTCCACGTGTCAAACGCTGAAGCGCTTAGCGGAGAAAGATGAAAATGCTCATAAGTAATCTCTTCAAAAATGTAAACCGCTTCGAAAATGTCCTATTCCTGATAAATATAACTATGATCGTAGTCCTCATAAAATGATCGCAGTATAGAGGACTACGATTATGATTTCAATCATAACAAAAATGCTTTATTTCTGAGGACTGCAACTATGATCGCAGTCCTATTTCTGAGGTCTGCGATTATGATTGCAAATTGTAGTCCTCACAAATGTCTGGCTTATGGGGACTGAGACGATGATCGCAATCCTCACAAAAATATCATATTTCTGGCCTCTATAAGATTGCGACCATAATCACAGCCCTTTTATTAAGATTGCGATTATGATCTTTATCTTCAAAAAAATGTCTTATATTTGAGTCAGTCCTCATAGAGGACTGCGATATGAGTCACAATCCTCATATTAACATAACCATTATCAACAGACTCCGGTCTACTGATATTGAAGATCCCTAATACTTTTCAGATTTGTACACAAACAAAACTCATCGCGAGCACGAACAAACGAGATTTGCAAAAATTCAATCTCAAAAAAAAAAATTTAGGAGCTCCACCCCTGACCTCAAGAGGGGCTTCCCGCCCCCTTCCACTCCCCACGACAACTTCACTGCGTAGGATTGAGGGGAAAGTAACATCGGGGATAATGAGAGAGGGTAAAAGAGAAAATAAAAATATATAAAAAAATAGTGGTTGGAAGGAATGGGTTTATACTGATGTGGATGAAGATGTAGTAAACAAAATTATGAAACTGAGTTTTTTCTAATTATGAAGTAAAGTAAGTGGTTGTAGCAAAATTTTCCTTAAAAAAAAAATACTTGCATGAATTAGCCTTTTGATTTTACAATTATGGCCCAATAATTGTGAAGTCTACATCTCAAAACTGACACTTTTGATTTTTACCAAATAAATGAATAGTCTTTGGATCCTTAAGAAAAGATTGGTTAACTTCCAGTACTAATCTTTTAGTTGAGTTTCATGCTGGAATTATAATGGACAAGTGCATATTCTCACTAATTCTTAATCTTGCAGCGATTTTTACCTTGACACCTGTGATTTACACGAACATAAATTATTATACTTTGAAGTAAGTATTCAAGATAACTCAAACCTTCAGTTATGTTCCCAATGGTCTACTTGACAAAGGATTATAGGATCACTTAATTTGAAAACTATACTTTTGATTACCTCCAATATCTAACCATTAAAGGAACAAACAATTTATTTTAGTTGTGACACTTCTTTTTATTATGCTTATAAGTAATTTCTTATTTATTTAACAAATTAGCCACTTTTCTTATGTGCAAGCATATTTAAATATCTTTTCAACATATACTATTTAATCTCCATAAATAAGTTAAAATAATATGAGGGCAAGATGTAACATAAACATAAAATGCATGATAGCATGTCTGTCACATGACTTCTTTTTTTTAATACCAAACTGGAGTTTATATTAAAATTAACTAGATTTTAGACAGCGCAATACATATGTATTATAGAAATAGTTATTTCAAATCCACTTGTAAAAGGATTTGTTTTTGTGAACAACCCATTAGAAATTAATTACGAATTTTAAAAACTAATTAGTTACATACATTTTATCTTAAAATTAGTTAAGATAACTAATTATCTTAACTAATTATTAGCCTTTTGATATTTTTTTGGTACTCTAATTAGTTAACGTAACCAATTATCTGCCTTTTGAAATGTTTATTTTTTACTTTTCCAAACAAAAAATAATAATTAATAATATAATTAATAACAAGGAGATTTCACTACAACCCAATGTCAAACCGTACGTAATTAGGAAACAAAACTCAGCTTCATAATTTTATTCGCTTCAGCTACCTCTTTTTTAAACCAACCATGTGTGCTCACTTGTCAAGATCATAAACGCTCCTCAGCAGCGAAATACGCAAATGCTTCTACAGTAATCGGTTCAAAAATATGGACATATGATATATATAAAGGATTGTGATCATGATCACAATTCTCATAAAAAAAAAATCCTATTTATGCCCTTTTTTCTGAGGACTGCAATGATCACAGTCCCTTTATTAGTACATGATTCTGAGTCTTTATAGGACCGCGATCATGATTGCTGTCCTCTATATTATAACTGCGATCATAGTCGCAGTTCTCACAAAAATTATATGTTTCTGTGTTTTTATAGGACTGCGACTATGATCGCAGTCCACTTTATTAGGACTGTGTTCATGATCACATTCTCACAAAATGTCATGTTTTTGAATTTTTATTAGGATTACAATCATGATCGCAATCCAAGCAAAAATGCCTTATTTTTTAATCTTTATTAAAGGACTACGATTATAGTCACAGTTCTCATAAAAGACTGTGATCATGAGTCACAATCCTCATATGAGCATCACCATTTTCAGCAGAATCCCCGTTCACCGACAAAGATTCATGCCCAATACTTTACAGATCTAAAAAATACATCGATCACAAACACAAAGAAAACTCATGGCAAGCACTAACAAACGAGATCTGTAAAAGGTCGATCCCAAAAAATTTGGTCTCAGAGCTCTGCCTCCTGAGACCCCTGAGAAGGGGGCTTCCCGCTCCCTTTCAACCCCCACAGTAACCTGATCACGCGGGTCGACCCGCAAATTCTTCTGTGTCTAGGGTAGGGTTGAGGGAAGAGCAACGTCGGGGTGATGGAGAAGGGTAAAAGGAAAAATGAAAAAATATAAATATAAAGAAGTGTTATTTGAGAGGAATCAATTTATGCTGACGTGGATGAGGCTGTAGTGAAGAAAATTATGAAATTGAGTTTTTTTTTCTAATTGTAAAGTAAGGTAGGCGGCTGTAGCGAAATTTTTCTAATAACAATTAGAGAGTAGGAATTTATACTACTATAAAAAGCACAGTTTGAATATTACAAAAAAGATTTCATTGGTTGATTTTGATTTAAAGTAGAAAATTTAATTATTTCATTTGAAAACTTTAGCTATAACATAATTAGACATGATTATTTTATTAATTTTTATTTTTAACTGATAAATATAGTTTCAAATTTAATGTCTTTTGAGTCTAAATAATCTCAATCTCGGTAGTTTTGATTTTTTTTAATGTTCTCTTTCTCATCTCGATCCAACAACATCCTCTCTCTCTCATTGATTTTTTCATCTCGATCCAAATATATATCTTTATATTTTTCAATTTGAAATCATCTACTCAGCAATTATTTGTAAATCATATAATAGAAAAATAAATCTAAATCATCTAAATAATCATATACAAAATAAAATATAAAGATCTAAATTTCTCCTTACAAATTAAAAAGATCTTGCTTTTACAGAAAAACACATAACTAAATGAAGAAACTTTATCTCAAACTTTTTGTTTTTAATTAAGCTTCGAAAAAGGTCTTATCATTTTGAGAATCATTGGAAAAAATCTTATCAATTTTGTTTACAATGCATAATTCAATATATACTAAAAATAATTATTTGATAATATTAATCAGTATAAGACAATTATATTTCACTATTAATTTCTTTCTAATTTTTTTTCAACATCCATAGCATGTGTCCAATATACTAGCATCATAAAAATATCAAGTTTCCAGTATAACACACATGTGAATATGACTTAGTCATTATAAACCATTTTAATGATAAAAATATCAATTTAAAATGTCATTGTTAATTAATAGGCAATATTATGCAACATAAATCTAGTCAACTCAGTCCCCACCACTCTTTCACTATACTTCATGTCAATTTTCTATCTACTCAATGGGTTGTAGAGCATATGGACAGATTGAGACGTGCATTCTTTTAGAAAGGAGAGAGTAATACCACTGGAGGACAATGTTTGATCAATTGTGAGGTTCTTTGTTCTTCACGTGGCTCAGGTGGTCTTGAGATTAAAT
The DNA here is from genome assembly GCA_038442645.1 of Agave tequilana. Lineage (NCBI taxonomy): Eukaryota > Viridiplantae > Streptophyta > Magnoliopsida > Asparagales > Asparagaceae > Agave > Agave tequilana. Next base: position 34,832 of record JAVJIF010003987.1, on the reverse strand, counting down.
TGCAAAATTTTAATATCTCCCTCTTGTCTAAACTGTGGTGGAGTTTTTGACTAATCACCAATCCTCTTGGGTTAAGGTGTTCCTTTACAATTACTGCCGTCAAGATGGACCATTAGACTTGCAGGCCGAGTGTCTCCATTCTGGTGTGGTGTTCTTAAAACAACGAATGCTTTCAAAATCGGATTGAGGATCTGTTATGGGCAGGGAACCTCAGTGAAAATTTGGAAAGATTGTTGGTTTGGTGAGGTTCCCTTTGCTCTTACTTTCTCCAGTCTCTTTGACATGTCAGCTGACAAAGATGTATGGGTTAGTCCACAAATCCAAGATAATGATTGGGCCCTTTCCTTTAGACATTCACTTTTCCCTACTAGAATACAGATGTTGACATCACTTATGGGTGTTCTTCAATGACATATATCTATACTCTGGACCAGGTGATGTGGAAGGTCGATTCCTCAGCTTCTTTCATAGTTCGTTCCCAATACAAGTGATACAGTCATTGCTATCTCAGGATAAACCTGCAAATTATTTTTAGAAGGTAAATGCTCCTTTTAAAGTCAAGATTACCACTTGGTTAGCAGTTCGTAACCGACTTTCCATAGGCATCTACTTATAGAGGCGTCATATTAGTTCGCCATCTCATTGTGTTTTCTGTGATAACCATCCAGAGTCCTCTACTCACATTTTTCTATCTTGTCTCTTTCCTAAAAGAGTCTGGGTCCCAATTATTTTCGGACTAGCTCTTCCTTCTTGGCCCATGTCCCCTCGAGAATTGTGAGAGGACTGACGGATATCTTCTATTTCTGGTATGTATCGGAAAAAATTGAAATTCTCGTATTCAGGCAGTAGTGTGGTCCATTTGGATTGAGCGCAACTCTAAGATTTTTAATCAAAAGCAACTTTCTCCTGAAGAAGGTTTCACAATCGGGATATCTTCTACTCGAATTTTTGGTGTAAAAATTTTGTGTAACTTTGCTTTCATTTTCTCCACCTACTTTCTTGTAAGTCTTATTGTATGAGGGATAATTTTACTTTGTTGTACTTTGTCTCTTTATTAATATTGATAATTGTGATTATCCTTTATATTTTGTACCACTTTTATACCTCTTTTGTTATACATTTAATACTGCATGTGTATATTTTTTAATGCTTATGTAGACATTAAATCAATAGCAATTTTGGAGAAATAATCCCAAAAGCGATGAAAATAAGAGTTGCAGTAAGGAATTCACTGATACAGAGATCCAAGGATGAAACCAAGAGTCCCATAAACAAAACACACTATATAGAAGAATATTTTCAAGTTTGAAAGTCAAAGTCAAAGTCAAACAATGAATTCGTTGTTGAGCCGAAGGATCCGCCGTTGACTGGTCAACCAGAATTCAGAACAGTTTCAGAATCAAATTCAGATTTGTAATATTTTAGTATATTTTGATTATAACTTTCTCTATAGAAGCTCAAATTTGAATATTCAAGATGATATGAAAAGAGAACTGAAAGAGCTACAACTTTAGTATTGACAACATTTTCTAGCTCGATCTTTTGATGAGTCATATTCAGTAATCAATGCCTAGAGAGCGCAATGGGAAAGTGAGAAGCGTTCTCGCGGGCGGAATCAATGAATCAAGGTAAGAAGATAATTTATTGTAAATATGTATACTAACTTTTTTATTTTTCTTCACCTCAGTCCCAGAACTAGTGTTACAAGAGGAATAAAGATACAGGATGAACCATCAAGAAGTGAAAAAGATGTCAGATAAAAATCAAAGCCAGAAGAAGCAAATGGGTATCAGAACCGTCATCCATACAGCTGATTAGCCGTGAAAAAATACACCTAAGTCCTGAAATCTTTCACAGGCGATTTTGTACCACTTTAATAATATTTATGATTTTCATTTTTTGAAAATTCTATACACATGGGTAGTTTCTTTAATATGAGTTTTTCACGATATTTATAAAAGTTTAATTGGTTTTTAGGAGGTGGTATTTATTTATTATTTGCATGTGTTACTAATTCATCTTGCTTTGTATTAGGACATGCCAAGATTTAGGTATGGGGGAGGAGTCCAAGATTTTTTTATTTTTTCCTTTATTTTTAGGTTAGATTTTTTCTTTTATTTTAGGATTTTCTTTTTCTTTATTTTTTTCTTTTACTAACTAAAAAAATATTAAACTTTCAGTAAGATTATCTAGTTTTAAGGAATTTAGTACCCAAATAGTTTGAATATTCTTGTGATATCAATTTGATAGATTTCTTAATTCTTTGAAAAGAATGAAAAATCTTAAAATTGAATGTCATCTATCATATGTCTGCGTGAATATGCATCTTATCTACACTTACACATTGGTTTAAGCTTGAGATGATGAGAATTACTTAATAATTGAAAAAATCAAAGTTATTGATTAGTTAGATACTTTGGCCTCAAGAAGTTTTGGTATTTATACGAAAGATAATTAGAAAACTTAAAAAAAAGTTATATGTATTAACAAGTTTAATGATCAATTAGTTAGGTATCTTGGACTCAAGAAGTTTGGATATTTACACGAAAGAGAATTGAAATAGTTATGTGTATAATAAAAGTGCTTAAATGACAACGAAGTGGTAATATTTTAAAACTTCTATATTGTGAAAAAAAGTTAAGTATGAAAATTTTGAATCAAAGTCCCTCGTTAAGAGCTATTACACGGTCAAAAAGATGCATGTGATTGGAAAACTTAGGAAGGATGGTGGGATATAATAGAATTTGAAGTCTCTAGGAAGAGATAAGATTTTTTGATAGGAGATTGAACTTGAGATTGATTGTTTGTGCAAGCTATTGATCTTATTGACTAGTGGTTCTTGTTATTTATATATAATTTTTTCTTTCTTCTTATTTTTCTCTTTCTTTATTTTTCAGTTATCCTTATTTTTCTTTATCCTTATTCTTAATTTTTTTCTTTCTTCAAATTTTGTGGGTATATTCACTGCAAACTCTCACGAGACAACACTCGTCCACTAAGAGTAACTTAGGGGTTTAACAGTTTATTGCACGTGCTAAGTGCAATCGTGATTTTTACGAAAGTGAGTTAGATTTTTATTTTTGTTTTTAAGATTTTAGTTTTTCTTTATCTTTTTAGATTAGGATTTTTCTCGAGGATTGGCAAAAATTAGATATGAGAGTGTGATAATTGTGACTACCAACTATATTTTGTATCAATTTTATACCTTCTTTGTTACATATTTAATACTGCATGGGTATATTTTCTTATGTTTATGGAGAAATTAAGTCAAGAGCAATTTTGGAGGAAAACCCTAAAAGGGATGAAAATAAGAGTTGTAGCAAGAAATTTATTGACACAGAGATCCAAGGATGAAACCAGAGAGTCTTATAAACATTACACACATTATAAAAAAAGATTTTTAAGTTTGAGAGTCAAAAATCAAAGTCAAATAGCAAATTCACTGTTGACCCAGCGGATCCGCCGTTTACTGGTCAACCAGAATTCAGAACATATTCAGAACCAATTTCATAATATTTTAGTATTGTAATCATAACATTCGCTACAAAAGTTTAAATTTGAATATTCAAGATGCTATGAAAAGAGGAGAGAAAGGACTACAATTTTGATGTTGACAATTTTTTCCAGTTCAATCGTTTGATGGGTCGTATTCAGCAATCAACGACGGCTGGCTGCAGTCTAATTCCGAATCAAACTCCGACATCGAAATGAAGTTAGATTTGGAGTTTTTTTCGTATTCGTTACTGGAATAGGTCTCTAGAGTCTATAAACATAGCAACAATCTCTTATAAATAATAAGTTTTAGAGTAGAGAATAAAATCATATAAAAAAACTTTATATTAAGTTTTTAGGTTTTAGATTCTCTCTTATAGTTACTCTTTCTCATATAAAATTCTGATTTTTGAAGAAGAAATTCGAGTGCTCTAGAAGAAGAAGATCAGCGGAGAAGCAGCAACGAAGTATTAGGGGTGATCCCTAAATTGACGTTATCCTTTCCTTTCTCTTTTAATTTACTTTTTGAAGATGAAATTCATTTTTATTATTTTGTTTTGCATTTTTTTTATCATAAACTAATTCTCCACAGTTAACACATTGACGTAAGCAATTATTATGAAGATTTAATCGACTATTTTTGATCTCATTTTCTTCTATATGATTCAAATCGGATCATTTTTGATCCCGTCTTCTTCTTCTAAAAAAAAAAAAAAAAAAACTCCGTGGGGCCACACAACGGGTGAGCACGAGCAACTCCAGCAACGGAAAACATTTTCTCCCGAAAAATGTCAATTGACTGCAACCAACGAGTCCGATTCGATCCCCGCAATTTTGCCTTGACGATCGAGACCCATATGCAACCCCAGCCTGCAAGCTAGGCTTTCAGCTGCAACCGAGGAGTTCGAGTTTGGAAAGCTCGAGCTACTGCAATAATAATGGATCCTCTTCAATCTCTAGCTACTACCAACAGCTGAGGACTTAGAATTCACCGATCCGAGCGTCGACGAGGATTGAGATGCTACCTGGTTGCAAGTGGACAACACTCCGTGATCTGCTCTTCCAAATGAACCAAGCAGCTATTGCCATCCTCGTGAATAAATCCTTGCTCCATTTAGGATCCAACCACATCTCAACAATCTCAAGGCTAACTTGTTCCTAGAAATTTACTCTCCAGTTGAGACCTAACCAAACCAAAATCACATCTTTGATAACAGATGCTTGGTTGATTCTTCCTCCAACAAGCACATTAGGCTCGGAATGTTGATGGAGGACATGGTGGCTCCTCTTCGCATGTTACTTGGAAGTGCATTAGAGATGGCTCTCTCTATGTATGATGTGAGGTGTCTCCTCTTTCCAAACCCATTTAGATCCTGCAATGCATTAGGGTATTTTTATCGTAGGATTTTTTTCTCGATCAGTTTGGTAGAATTCACATAAAAATTTACAAAAACAATCTCTTCAATGGTGGGCCCCAGTCAGGAGTTGCCTGAGCTCAAGTTTGGGCATGATGCGTCCTCACCGTCGGCGAAGGCGTCGGTGATCACCGGATGGTAGCGATGGCGATTACGAGGCGGCATCTCGACCTGCAAAGCTGGAAGAAGAAGACAGAGCAGGGAGAACAGGCACACCTAAAAATCAAAGAATAAAAGAAGGAAAAGAATTTTATTGATGAAGGAGAAGCTCGGCGGAGCTGAGCTTCGTCGGCGAGCTCGAGATCGCTACACACCCAAATTTTAGGGCTGAATCAAATCATCGGTCCCCAAATGAGAAGACCCGAGGCCTTTAAATCCTCTCATACTCATGGACCGGGTTACAAACGGGCATGATACATTTTATGACCCAGACCCGGCCCATTACAATTAAAACGAAGAAGAAGAGAAAATTTGAAAAACCCGGGAACCCAACGGTCTGGAAATTCTGGAGGGAAGCCCAAAGCATTTTATGACCCAGACCCGGCCCATTACAATTAAAACGAAGAAGAAGAGAAAATTTGAAAAACCCGGGAACCCAACGGTCTGGAAATTCTGGAGGGAAGCCCAAAGCACAGTTCTGGACTTCAAACTGTATCAAAGCTCGCCCCTCAAAATCGACCTTGTCCTCAAGGTCGAGCTTAGGAATCTCAGAGGAGATAAAGATGGCTCAGAATTCATCATTGCCATTACCAACAGAACATTACCAACAGACAAAGGAGAGAGCTCAGACATCATCACAGCTGAATTATCAACAGAGTAAGATGGAGGAGAAGAGCTCAGAACATCATCACAGCTCAATTTAGATTCCAGTTCCATCCACTGTAACTCCCAGAGAAGAAGAAGGAGAAAACCCAGGAGCTTTGAAGAACAGATCAAAGAATAGATTGCTCACCTGGAAGCACAGGAGGCAACAGAATGCAACAAGGCTCAGCAGTACAGAAAAACTCACCCAGAGAGTGAGGAGCTCAGAGTATCATCACTGCTCCTTCCTCAAAGTCGACCTTGATTCAAGATCGAAAGTTGGAAATCTTTTAACCAGCCCCCAGTAATTTTCCCATGAAGCATCATCAATGGGCAATTGTTTCCATTTGACCAAAACTTCTGTCACTGCTTTTCCCAATCTGTTCACCATCCTGCGTTCCAGTATAGCCTCTGGTTCCTTGATCACTTCAATATTGTGAGATGGTAACTGGTTTTGGACCTGAATTGTATCTCCCAACTTCTTCTTCAACTGTGAGACATGGAAAACAGGGTGGATCCTAGCTTCAGCAGGCAAATCCAGCTTATATGCAACTGATCCCATCTTTTGTATAATCCTGTAGGGGCCATAGAACAAAGGAGATAATTTTTGAGATCTTTTACCCCCTACAGAAACCTGTCTATAAGGTTGCAACCTCAAAAATACCAAATCTCCAATTTCAAAAGACCTTTCAGTCCTGTGAGAATCAGCCAATTTTTTCATTCTATCCTGAGCCTTGACCAAGTTGTCTTTTAATAGCTGTAGAGTTGTATCCCTATCCAGCAATGCATCTTCCATAATTTGCAACTTAGCAGTCTTAGGGATGTAAGAAGAAATGGTTGGAGGAGGTTTACCATACAGAGCCTGATAAGGTGTCATTTTAATAGAGGAATGCCAACTAGTGTTATACCAGAATTGAGCCCAAGGCAGCCATTTGCACCAATCCTGGGGTTTATGAGAACAGAAACACCTCAAATATGTTTCTAAACATCTGTTAACCACTTCTGTCTGCCCATCAGTCTGAGGGTGGAAAGAAGTACTAAACAAGAGTTGAGTGCCCTGTAATGACCACAGCTCTTTCCAAAATTCACTGGTAAAGACTGTGTCTCTGTCAGAGACTATGCTGTGAGGCAACCCATACAAGCTGTATATATGATCAATAAAAGTGGCAGCTACTGTTTTAGCTGTGTAAGGATGGGAGAGTGGTAAAAAGTGGGCAAACTTAGTTAATCTGTCAACAATAACAAAGATGACAGATTTTCCCCAGCTTTTAGGTAGTCCCTCAATAAAATCCATTGAGATGTCTTCCCACACTTGTCCAGGGATAGGAAGAGGTTGTAGAAACCCTGCAGGCCTGGTAGTTTCATATTTGGATCTTTGACAAATATCACACTCTCTGATATACTTTTTGATACTGCCTTTCATCCCTGGCCAATAGACCACTCTTTTAAGCCTTTGATATGTTTTCTCATACCCTGAATGTCCCCCCACTGGGGTATCATGATGCTCAGTTATCAGCAAAGGAATAACAGAAGCTGAAGGGCTAATCATAATCCTACCCTTGTAATAGAAGAGCCCATTCTTCTTCTGGTATTTAGCAGAATCCAAGGATCCTTCAGTCCATCTTCTGTCCAATTCAGAAAAATAGACATCAGTATCTACCAATTTCTTGACTATTTCAATCCAGTCAGACTCTATAACAGAGATTTCCATCATTGCTGGCTTTTCTATGGTTTCATTTCTTCTGGAAAGACTGTCAGCAGCCACATTTTCCTTGCCTTTTTTGTATTCCACTCTATATCTATAATTGCACAACTTCAGAAGCCAAGTGTGTTGTGCTTCAGTATAAAGCCTTTGTTCCAACAAATATTTCAGAGGCTTGTGGTCAGTTTTAACAACAAATTCCCTTCCCAAGAGATATTGTCTCCATTTCTTAGTAGCTAATAATAAACCCAGCATTTCCCTTTCATAGGCTGAGGCAAGTTTCCCAGGATTCTTCAACTCTTGACTAATATAGGCTAAGGGGTGGTTGTCCTGCATCAGTACTGCCCCTATTCTAGTAGCAGAAGCATCACACTCTATTACAAAAGGTGAAGAATAATTGGGCAGTGCCAACACTGGAGGATTTGTCAGTGCTGATTTTAAGGTCTCAAAAGCCTTCTGGGTTGCTTCAGTCCAACAAAAAGCCTGTTTCTTAGTAAGGGCAGTGAGAGGTGCAGCTAAAGTACTGTATCCCTTAATGAACTTCCTATAATATCCAGTCAGCCCCAAGAAACCCCTCAAAGCTTTTAATGTTTTTGGTACTGGCCACTCTATTATAGCCTGGATTTTGTTCATGTCCACAGCCACTCCTTTTGCAGAGACCACATGCCCTAGATAGGCTACCTCTGATACCCCAAACTGGCACTTGCTTCTTTTAGCAAATAGTTGGTTAACTTTAAGAATCTCAAACACTAATCTCAGCTGCTTCAGATGTTCCTGCAAACTCTTACTGTAAATGAGGATATCATCAAAGAATATCAACACAAATTTCCTAAGATAAGGCTTAAATAACTCATTCATTAGTGCTTGGAAGGTGGCCGGGGCATTAGTCAATCCAAAAGGCATTACCAGGTACTCATAATGTCCTGAATGAGTCCTGAATGCAGTTTTAGGAATATCCTCTTCTCTCATTCTGATTTGGTGATACCCACTTCTTAAATCCAACTTGGAAAAAATATTGGAACCATGCAACTCATCCAACAACTCATCAACTAGAGGAATAGGATATTTATCCTTCACTGTTTTCTGATTCAGAGCCCTGTAGTCCACACAAAGCCTCCATGTACCATCAGCCTTTTTAACCAAGACCACTGGAGAAGCATAAGGACTTCTACTATTCCGAATAATTCCAGAATCCAACATTTCCTCCACCATTTTTTCTATCACATTTTTCTGTTCCCAGGGGTGCCTGTAGGGCCTTAAGTTGACAGGTTCAGTACCAGGAATCAGATTTATCTGATGGTCATGACTCCTCTTAGGTGGGAGCCCAAGCACCTCCTCAAACAGCACATCATATTCCTGGCATAAAGCCTGTAGTTGATCATGGCATCCTTCTACAGGTTGGGAATCTAATTTATGACAAACATACATCACCCAACCTTTAGTAGACTGATACAGGGTTTTTTCCATCACCCTAGCTGAAACTATTTCCATATCATTAGGGAGCACCCCCTGTAACTCCCAAGACTGATTATTTCTGGTAATTTTTACTCTTTTCTTTTTGAAATTTACAGTCAATTCATCCAGGGACTGTAACCAGTCTACCCCCAAGACCATTTGACAACCTCCAATGGGTAATACATGAAAATCAGTGACTATTTCTAGCCCTTGACACTTAAAGCATACTGCTCTACAAATTCCTTCACTTTGTAACTTATCATCCCCTGCTATGGTGACACTAAATGATGTTTCCTGATCAACTGCAAGTCCTGTTCTTTGCACCACCTTGGGATCAATAAAGTTGTGTGTTAAACCTGTATCCAATAAGACATTTACAGGTTTCCTATTAACCTGTCCAAAGAACCTGATGGTAGTAGGAGATGTACTTCCCTCCATGGCATGAAAAGATAACTCTGGTAAACTGTTTTCCAAGGTGTCTTTAGGTCTTAACAGAATTTCCTCCCCTTGTTCTTCTTTAGAATCATCACACTCAATTAACATTAGGCTCTTTCCCTGACATTTATGTCCTGGTGTATATGCTTCATCACACTTAAAACACAGCCCTTTTTTCCTGTATTCTTCCACCTGAATTGGAGATAGCCTCCTTCCTGGTGTTGTATTGGTGTTCTTCACAGCAGCTGGAATAGGTTGATTCCTAGTGATCAAAGGATTGTTCACAGAACCCTTAAAAGGAACAAACCTAGATTGCTTCCTTTCTGCCACTGCAATACTTTCCCTAACCACTGCACTACGATAGGCTGACACCATAGTCGTAGGCCTGTCCAATTTAACCTTACCTCTCAGTTCTTCCCTCAATCCTGATAAGAATAGACTGATCAAGTTCTTCTCAGTCTCCTCAATTAAATGAGCTAACCTGATGAAAGATTTGTGATATTCTTGAACTGACCCTGTTTGTTTCAAATTGGCCAATGCAGAAAGAGGATCATCAAGGTCATCCGGTCCATACTGTAGAATCATCTCATCATAGAACTCCGGCCAAGTAATTGTCTCTCCCTTTTGTTTCTCTAGCCACCTCCACCACAACAGGGCTTCTCCTTGCAAATAGAAAACACAGAACTCAACTCTATCTTCCACTGGAGTATGGTGGATGGTGAAGACATGCTCTAATTGATACAACCAATTCAATATATCCCCATCCCCTTTAAATATAGGAATTTCTACCTTCGGATTCTTGGGCAGGGGAAGCCTACTGACTGTAGAAGAAGGTAACTGAGATTTTGGATTTCTTTTCAAGAAACCATCAGATCTCCCACCCACTACCGTCGACTGTTTAAATTGACTGGAAGGAGATGGCATACCTCTTGGGCTACCCTTAGGTATTTCATTATAAGGGACTGCACCTCGTCCTATTTCCTCTTGTCCCTTAATTCCACCTCGAGTTTCTTGGAACAATCGGGCCATCATCCCAACCAACTCCTCATGTCTGAGGTCCATCTTGTCTTCAAGAGATCTGAATCTATCATCAACCGATCTCAACTTGTCCTCTACTTTTTCCTCAAGCATACGACTTCTTAGAGCTGTTCGCTCATCAATAGCTCGGAATCTAAACTCACCTGGATCTTCTTCTTGAAGAATTGATCCCTTGCCATTCTTGCGTTCTTGATCATCTACTTTCTTGGAATTCCAAGCTTCGTCGAAAGAGACTGATCCTCTAGGCTCCGTCTTCGGCGTTACATCATCTGCTTCACCACCGAGATCGTCAGGGTACCCTGGGATCGTCGGCTCTGATACCATTGATGCGTCCTCACCGTCGGCGAAGGCGTCGGTGATCACCGGATGGTAGCGATGGCGATTACGAGGCGGCATCTCGACCTGCAAAGCTGGAAGAAGAAGACAGAGCAGGGAGAATAGGCACACCTAAAAATCAAAGAATAAAAGAAGGAAAAGAATTTTATTGATGAAGGAGAAGCTCGGCGGAGCTGAGCTTCGTCGGCGAGCTCGAGATCGCTACACACCCAAATTTTAGGGCTGAATCAAATCATCGGTCCCCAAATGAGAAGACCCGAGGCCTTTAAATCCTCTCATACTCATGGACCGGGTTACAAACGGGCATGATACATTTTATGACCCAGACCCGGCCCATTACAATTAAAACGAAGAAGAAGAGAAAATTTGAAAAACCCGGGAACCCAACGGTCTGGAAATTCTGGAGGGAAGCCCAAAGCACAGTTCTGGACTTCAAACTGTATCAGGGCAATGTGATTTTTTATCAAAAAGCTCACCCCCTCTCCTTTTGCCTGGGCACGGGTGGAAGTGCTCTTATAGATTATGGTAAAGGATGGTTCTGATTCAAACTATTGTTTTATTTTTAATATAATTTTAAAAATATTTTACATGTATAAATATGATCAGATAATTCTACATAAATTATCTTTAGAAAGTAAAAGATTATTTAAATTAAACCAAGTGATATGAAGTAAAATGTAAGAGCAAATATCATACAGTTATCGTGCTGGGATGCTTGAGGATCCATCCATCCCTCTATAAATCGAATAAATAGCTAATTTCCCAGGACCCATTCCAATTTCCAAACCCAAAAGGTCGGGTCGGGTTCCAACCGGGCTATTGTTATCGGGCCCATTGTCACCGATACTGTCTTTACCTCGTCTCGAATTTCCCTCTTTCTCACAATTTCTGCTAGCTCTAAAACCCTAAGCCGTCTCTTTGTTCCAATTGAGTGATCCCTGCAATGGAGATGATGGTGAAAAAGTTTCAGAAGAAGTACGCTAGGGTTCGAGAAGAAATGGGTAAATGGGACGATCTCCAATCTCGTTTGATCTCCCAATTCTCGAACGCCGTCTCGATCATCGAGAGGTTGCAGGTAACTATCACGATCTAAAAAATCCAATCAAGCATCGTAACTGATGAATTAATCAGTTAATTTTTTATTTAAACTTTCCAAAATTGAAAATTTTATGCTTTTATGATTGAAAAAAAAAATGCTTCTTTTCTTAGATGTGCATGTGATTTTTTTCACAAATTTTTATTACTTTGTATCTATATGTATTGAATTTTGGGTAACCAGATGCTGACAGAAGCTAAAAATTATGGCGGGTTGCAATGTGTTCCTGGCATTGAAAAGGTGGTCCTTGGGAAACAGCTGGAATCGTTGGAAATTATCTATTTTTCCTTAAAGGAGACATTGTGAGTTGATTTTGCTTCTAGAGGAATGTAAAATTAAAAATGAAATCTTGAAAAGTGTTTTACATAATTTTCAAGTCTCTGCATAACATTAATTTTGTATTGTTACAGAAATTAGCTATTGTTATTATATCTTGTCTATTGCTTCACAATTCCACGGGATTACTACTCTGGTATGACCATTAGGGTGCGTCTGGTACACAAGAATTGACTCAGGAATTTAAAATTCCCACTTAAATTTCCCGCATTTGGCATAATGGTCATTAGAATTCTCAGGAATAAAGAATCCCCATGGGTATTAAATTACTCCAGTTCATGAAAATTTTATTTTCATCATAATAGGTGGGTATTACTTATTCCACCTATCGGGAATTCTTTACCTCATTTTTTTCTCAATCACGATCGACTACCTCTTCTTTCTCTCTCTCATGTTATTTTTTTTCTTTTTAATTGCGACATACTCTTCTCTCTCTCTCTCACCGACAACCTTCTCTCAGAACAAAAGCACAATGAGTTCTCGTCCTCTTCTCTCAAGCCATAACCCTAACCCTTCGTTTCTCTATTGTTACTCTTTTATCTTCACCTTACTTTTCACACGTTCATACAAATGAACTTTAAATACATGTTATTGCTCGTATAAATGTTGTTTAATGTTTGAGTTTCTCTTCATGATGCTATTTGTTGCTTGTATAATATATTTTGTCTTTAGTAGATTTTTAATGTGTGTTCGTCTGTATTTAGGGTTTATTTCGTCATTGAAAATAAGTTATAAATTGTGCAAAATTTGTAAAAGATGTTATGATGAATATCAAATTCCCGATAATTTTTACAGTGTACCAAATATGGGAATGTTGGATTCCTGCGAATACTCAGATTATACTAAATAGTGTAATGCAAAATTTCCAGGAATTTAATGCTAGAGAGGAATTTCACATTCTGTGTACCAAACATACACGTTATTCTTCTATATAATGTTATTCACTTATTTGTAATCTTTGCTCTTATAGTTGTAAGTAATTTGTTGGAGATCTGTGAGAGTCATCTTTGTGGAAGAATAATGCACACAGCTGTGAATCTGCATATGATATATGAATATTAATGCAACAATTAGTGGAGCAAGAGCTACCTAGTTTACTTTATGGGTAAGAGTTAATGGAAATAAAGAGCCTTTTACTTTGATTTTTGGATCTGGCTGAATGCAAGCGGTCATGTTATTTTCCAGCATTAAGTTTTGAAGGGTGGGATTTTCTGGAGAGAGTATAATGGAAGTGAAATTATGTATACAAGGAGTTCTAATCCAGATCACAATCATGACAGTTGTGGTGCAACAAAAGAAGAGAGAATAGAAATATCTAGTTACCAAATGGGTATGATGATTTCATCATACGATGACAGGGATAGTGACATGTGCATAATAATGAAAATATCCAAATTTGAGATTTGAGGAGCATGATTATATATTTTGAATACCCAGACATGCATATATGGATTATTTTACATGTCCAAATACCAGTATGTGACGGAAATATGCAGACACACTGTTTGGACATTTTAAATTGGATATAGTTTTCGAATCATAGGATTGATGGTGGTGATGTCATCAAGATCTTCCTTAAGGCTGGTTTAATTAGAGACTGAGAAGATGGTCAATATGTAATCATACATGGCTCTATTTGAATCCTTTCTTAACGTATCCCATGAATGTGAAGGGAAAATTTTGTGGTAAGTTTTCCAAAAGAACAATTGTATAATAATTAGGGTGTATTTGTACATGGAATGTGGAATTTCCCCTCTGGCATTACATTCCCAAGTATATAATTCCCAGACATTAAATTCCTGGTTACACTGTTTGGTATAATTTGAGTATTCTTGGAAATCTAAATTTCTATGTTCGGTACACTCTAAAAGTTTTCAAAAATTTGATATTCATAAAAATACTTTTTAGAAATTATGTATGTGAAAACAAAGACCAATATTTAAGCACACCAACAACATCAAGTAGTAGAAAAGTTGACTAATATAAAACATGAAAAATATTTGACATAAAGAAACAAATAACCCGTGTCACCATTTTGCCAAGCATTTCACAACACAAATCGACAAATTTAAAAAAATGCAAAGCAATGACTAACAAAAGAAATAATAAAGTAAAAGTTCATCATAGCTAAAAAAATCATATTCAAATTCTAAAATTCTAGATAAATCAATGAAAAAAATAATTAGGGAATATTTAACAATTTAACACCAATTTCATGTATTATTTTCGCTGATGAAAATAAACTGTAAAACACATTAGAAATCTACTAAAGATAGAATGGTATTGTACAAATAACAAATAGCATCAGGAACAGAGATTTAAACATTAAACAATATTTTGCAATAAATAATATATTATTTAAAAATTCATTTGTATGAATGTGTGTGAAGTCAGGGGAAGATAGAAGAGTAATAGTAGAGTAAGGAGTGAAAGAAAAGAGTGGAAGGAAGATAGAATCAAATCTTGAGGGAGAAGTGGGGGAGAGATGAGGGATGAGGAGAGTACCTAATCTAGGGTTTGAGTTCAAGAGAAGAGGACGGGAATTCCTTGCACTTCTTTTCTCGAGAGAAGGTTATTGGTGAGACTCGAGAGAGGGAGCCCGTCACAATAAAAAAGGGGAAAAAATAATACATGCAAGAGAGAGAAGAGTCGCTCAGTCGCGATCAAGGGAAAAAAATGAGATTATAAAATTCCCAATAGGTGGGAATAAGTAATACCCACATGTTATGATGGAAATGAACCCATGAATTGGGGGTAATTTAATGCTCATGGAAATTCTTTATTCCCAAAAATTCTAATAATCATTATGCCGAACACAAAAATTTTAAGTGGAAATTTTAAATTCTTGAGCGCGTACCAAATGGATCCTTATATCCATGTATTAGGGACATGTGTGACAAATTAATAAGTGCGAGCACAATTTGGATGAAGAGGAGGCAACATATAGGTGGACTACTAGACTACACTAAAATAATTGGGATACTACTCATTTCA
Organism: Agave tequilana; assembly: GCA_038442645.1. Classification (NCBI taxonomy): domain Eukaryota; kingdom Viridiplantae; phylum Streptophyta; class Magnoliopsida; order Asparagales; family Asparagaceae; genus Agave; species Agave tequilana. The sequence continues at coordinate 19,732 of JAVJIF010003987.1, read as the reverse complement.
ATGAGACAAGGTGTGATACTCTCCTTCAACAATAAAACCAACCTTTCCCCACAAAAGATGAGGACGCCACAATGGTGGGAGAACTACCAGGTACTCAGCAGAGAGAAAGATTGAAGGAGGCAACTACAAGCCCCCTTTATTTCCCTCCCTGGCTCTTTCTCTCCACTCGTGGAGCACCATGTCACGTGCCTCACGAGCACTGAATAGTTTCTCACTGTGGTGAGAGTGATGTAGATGGTGGGTCACACTTTTGACAGAGTTTCTCACAGTTTCTCACATTTTAATGCAGCTAAGGTGGATCACAATGATGTGGGAGTAGCAACAACTTGATCAACATTAGGAGGCTAGCTATGAAAATCATGGCAAAAGCCAACAATGCATGCTCTTCCCAGACTATTTTGATTTCCATGGTCATTGCAACCTGTTTAAATCAACACTTCCAATCATGATCAGCTCATAGTAATGCAGGCAAATGCAACCGTGATTGTCAGCACTCTGCATTATGATCTGTGATGGACGTTACAATGGCTCTCTATAGCTAAAGACAAAGTATCTTCAGAAAGGACTGTGTGCTCAAAGTTATTGAAAAAATGCCAATGCTAGCAATTTAGTAATAGGAATTTGAATAAAAAGAGGGTCTAACCCATGCTACATGAGGTGCCTTCTATTCTTTATTTGTACAAACATTAATATGAGCATCTATGGAGAAGAACTCAAAAACTCCTAAATCTAAAATTAATACTTTAACACACATCCTGTTTGTTCAATGTCGTGAATCACTTAACTAACTCATAAATAAGACTTGTTAGAATTAGGAGGTGCGTGGTCCACATTCGTTTTGTACTAACAAGAAATATGAGGTTACCATAATTTGTAGGTCCATATGTTTCACATTGTTATCCTTATTTGAGCATCCTCTATATTCCCACTTTTCATACTTTCACTATTGGATTTATGTGGATACACAAAGATATAATGATTTATGCCGAAAAATATGTTGTTTGACACCACATGCCACTTGTGTTCAACAACTTTTCATGTCAATAACTACAAATCCTTTGCACAATGTTCACTCTCTGTTAGACAGACTAGTGGAATAGTGGATGATAGCTATTAAGAAAATAAATTGGAATTTAAGAGAAAGGAACTTTCTCCTTTTTTTTAATTTTTTTTGGATATCAGTATTTGATACCCTATTTGATATTTAGTCCCCGCATGGAATAGAATTTTAATTTAAGCTCCCAGAATGTGTGGCCACCTGCTATGAGCCTATGAGTTGGCTATAATAGCCAACTTAGATATCTGGAGTATTGTGTTAATAAACCATTTTGAAACACACAATTCAACCTCCCTTCATGAGCTTCTCTTTTCCTTTCTTTATAAGAATCTAATCAAACATTTGTTCCGGTTTCTTTACACAATCTTGAAATGTTAATCCATTTCCTGGTGATGGCTATAAAAAGGAAACTTGAAATGGAACCATATCTGCATACCATATCTTTGGCCTAACCAATTCTTCTACAAACTTTGAATTGTCTTAGCATTGTAAACTTCAAAATTTCCTCAGGAGTGAATAGGGATATTATTGATTTATGTTAAGAACTGGCATAATACCCAATCTAAAACAATTGGAATAAGAATTCACATACGGTCTCAATATGTAATTGCAATTAGTCTCGTCTTGTACTTTGATGAAACAAACATGCACTCACCAATTTGAAGAAGAGTACAAAGTAATCATCATTAGTAAAAATTGCTTTGTTGTTGCTCATCAAAACATTCCCTAGGTTTCAATTGCAGTCATCTGGAGAAAAGACGATCTCTGATGGTTGCTCGCCAAATCTTCTTCTCTTTATAACTGGTATGCTATCTGTTGAATTTCTCTTAGCAGAATTTAACTCAAAGATGATTAATGAAGAGGGTAGGAGGTGGCATTCTAGGTCTAGTGTGATACAAGAGAAAGAAAGGGGCTATGAAAAAATGGCACTTTAATCATCTCACAACCATGGTTAATTAGTTAGCTCTCAATCCTAGGTTAAGGCAGTGGGACTTTAGATGGCAAATTGACTAGAGAATTTTCATATTTTCATGTTGTGAGAGCCTAGTACCAAATTATGGCTTTTGTTAGGGACTTGTATGTCGAAATTACTGAGAATAAGGAGGAAGGAAGGGGATCTTAAACAAGATTTTAGTGATATCCCACACCATGCATCCTTAGTGGAAAAGTGGGGTTAGCAAAGATGGAAAAGTAAGAAGTACATGGAAAGTGGAGAGGGAGTTTCTTGATCTATTTAGCCTTATATGACAGGATTACATGTATGTGAAGCCATTTTTTTAAGAATACCATAACGCCTAAGTGAGGAAGTTTCTTGATCTTTCTAGCCCTTGAAGGTAGGATTATGTATATGTGAAGCAATGCAATTATATTACCATAACACGCCAATCAAACAACTGGTAAGTGGTAAGAAAACACTAGTCGCATCAAAGTGCCCATTTGAATATGTAAGTGCAAGAGTGGTTAAGATATGCAAGAAGAAGTTTCATTAGGTGAATTGACTCTCAGATCTCAATATATGTTTCTATTGTGTTTTTGTTTCTTTCACTACCCAAGGAATAGTCTGTCAAACCTTTAATCCTTGGGAACTGAGATACTTCTCTTTCACAAATGGGAGACTGAGATCTTGTCAACAAAATAGTCTTTTTATCAGAAAATATTCTAATTTACTTAATCTTCTTCATCAACTCATTAGTCTCTTTTGAATAATTTAGGAAAGAACTTCATGGGATTGTTTTGTCCCTTGATAAGATCGCACGTGATGGTAGTCAACTCTTGAAGGGAGGATCAACTCCTACTGCTCGGCAGATGCATCTAAGAATTGGAATAAAGCCAACTCTTGCAGAGTGCCTAGACGGTCTTGGGTTAATACAAGACATGTATAAATCCGAGTAAGTATGACTAAACACATTTTCTGGGCTTGTAAATTCAGTTGAAGTTGAAATTTTGGTCTTTCTATTTTGTTGTTTCCTGAATTACATGATTATTTATATGTTGGATATTAGACATTTCTATAGTAGAAGTAGAATCTCCACCAGTATGCCTTTTATGTTTGAATACACCATCTATGAGCCAAGACACACAAGCATGCATGCGTGCACACAAGCATGCAAGCGAACACGCATACATGCTCACTCTACACAACATCCACATGCTTTTTTGTTAGAATACATCATCTATTAGCCAAGGCTCTCCAACTAAGCATGCAAGAAAACACACACCGACATGCTCATGTACACATCATTCATGGTCATGAAAATGTTTACACTTTCATCCAATAATTAAGCTATTAGTGTAGATTAAAGAGTACACATCACCTACTTTAATTAATTACTTTCCTTTACTCACGTAACGGTCAGCCCAAGGACCGATCATGATTAGTGATACACATGTTGATGACTCTTTTATGCAATTAGAGTTTTATCCTTTCACTTATTAACACTCGGTGTGGACCTTTAAGAAAAATGATCACTTTTCAATCCTTGATCAACACTCTACCCATATTAGATATTAGGCACATTTGGGTTTTGCAAATTTCAATTTGCAGTCACCTGGATGGGAATTTAGACTAGCTGACCAATATCTGTTAATAAGTGATCATAGAAATAATGGATTCTTTACTGAAAATCTCATAAGATTTAAATAACATGTAGACTTCCACCAATTCATTGCTTTAGCAGTTAGTTAATTTAACTACATTGTATTAGCCAATCAAAGTGTAGCCATTAATTATGAGACTGACCATGGATTTCTCTGGTTTGAGAATAAAATGTATTTCATATAAAATAATTGTCTTATCTTGATAGTGGCACTATTTCATGTGACAAGTTTTTCATGATCAACCTGTCAATGCATTTCTAATGCACCCAATGCAAGAACTCATCTTGTATCTCAAGAATCATGATAGTCATGAAATCACTGCATGCATGTGAGAACTAGTCTAACTAACCTCTCTCAAGCTTTAGTTGTGATTTGATTTAAGGTGCAAGGATATAAATATTTGATTTTCTGCAATTGCATCTTAAGAATTTTCGGCTATTTTCACAATGCATCCTATATCTCATAATTAATTAATTATCTCATAGTTAATGCAATAGATAAAACCCATTTTTATGCACACAAATAATTATTGATAATAATTGAATAAAATGTATTACATACAATTTTATTATGGCTATGTTTGGATATTGCACTAACAATCTTCCATTTGGAAAATTAGAAGAATATACTAATTAGTCTAACCCTCATGTTTTTGTCTGGCACAAACTTTTATGATTAAAGGTTTAGTCATAGATCTGTTAGATTTTTTGCAAATGCAACTTTTGTTACAATAATTTCTTTATTTCTTTTGAAGTGAGATATGATGTAACATTTTCTGTTCTCATATCTCATCTTGGAGCGGTCTCTAGAGTCATCTCTTCGAGCCACATCACCGCTGTTATCACAATAAAATATCAAATGTGGCTCAACGACTGGAAGCATTGAAGAAATCTCCTACGCTAAAGTGTCTTTTTTAAGGCATTTCATTTGAGGCAACAACATACTTTGCATCAATCATTTAGTCTGCCTTAGTCTTCTGCTTTATGCTGCGCTTACTAAATGCTCCGCTGGCTATTGTGAGGACAAGTTAGAAGTGGAAGCATAGTCATCTGGATCTGACACAAAATCTACGTACCCAAAGGGTACCAATTGGTCTCCATAATAGATCAAAACATATTCTTTCATACTTTTAAGGTACTTAGAGAATATTATTTACTATACACTAAAGCTGAATCCCAGGGTTATTTTGGAACTGAGTCACAACCTGACCGACATGACATATCTCGTCTTGTATACAACAGGCATACATGATATTCTCTATAAGGAAGCATAGGATCCGCTTCTTGTGATCTATATCCATAGACGTCTTGGGACTCTGAGTTTAAAACATTTGATCCCATGTTAGTAGGTACCACCCTTCCCTTTGTCATGTTAAACTTCATTAAAATCTTTCCAATTAAAGTAATTTGACTTAATCTTATCATTTAATTGTAATGAACTCACAAGAGCTTGATATTTTATTTAGTCTATTTTTTAATCTTACATCGATTGTGATGGGGAACTCTTTTTTGTAAGGGTCTATATAAAGTCAAGTCTTGTAGTATTTTAGGTAGATTATGATGAATTGATATTAAACACCTTTTCGATTAGCATGCTGATTTGCTATTCAACCTACTTTGCATGATGATGTGCTTAGCAATTTAAATCTCTTTACATGCTGATGTGCGAGAGTGGATAAGAGATCACCTGGGTGCTGTTTCTCAAATTAATTTTTATTCAATCTATTAATTTTATTTTTATTTTCCTTTTCCTTACTAGTTCTGCATCAGTTTGGTATCAGAGCTAAAATCCTGATAATTTTCTTTCTCCACAAAAAAATCTCCTTCCACAAAAAAAACTAGCCTCCACAAATTTTCAAAACCCTAGATCCCTTCCTCCTTTCTCTTCTCTAGTTTAAAAAAAAGAAAAAATCAATCAAAAAAGAAAAAAAAGAAAAAAATCAGAAGTAAAAAATAAAAAAACATAGAAAATACAGTCGGGGAACTATTCATCTTCCCCGACCTCTCAACCAAGATCCCACAACCACTCTCGGGTCTGCCGACCGCTTCATCACCATCATTTTTCGCTATCGACAACCTACATCGCCCTCCTCGCCACGACCTCCGCCGCCGGCGAAGCCACCTGACTCCTCCACCGCCTTCTCGCCGATCCAACTTCCTCCACCGTCGATAGACCTCGCTACCAAGGTTCTAAATATCGGATATCGGGATCATATCAGATGGGGGTTTTTCCATATCGGATATCGGATATCGGGGGAGATATCGGGGATATGCGCGCATATCGGGTGTTCATATTGGACAATATATACAATGAAATATTGATAACTAAAAGTTGGTTTAATGTCACAGATATCATCTACCAAATAAAAATGATGTAATATGCATGCAAAGACGATAAAAAACAATGTACATTTGCATGCAGTCGTGCAATAAATAAGTTATTTCATATCGAGCAATATCTCGGGCGATTTATTGCCCGAGATCGAGCGATTTATCGGTCGATATTTCAAATATCAGTCATTTTTTGCTGCAAACGATATGGCGTACGATTTTCCCATATTATATCGGCAGCAGGAAAAAAACTGAGATATCGGCCGATATCTCGGCCGACTCGACCGATATTTAAAAGGGCTTGCTACGACCTCTGCCACCGTCGAAACTTCCTCGTCGCCTCCCCTCACTAACGACGATCACACCATCACCAGAGCCCATCCTTATTCATCGTCCTTGTCGGATCTCAACTACCGCCGACGACCACACCATCACCCGATCAGATCCTCTACTTCCTCATTGAGGTCTAGACCTCACAGATCTTCGCCGATCATATCTTCGCCGACCACCTCTTGCACTCGCCATCCGGCCTCGACAACCTCGCCTTCACACCATAGCTCCGACACCAAAATCACCTGTCGAAGCATCTTCCCCCAGATCACCGTCGATCTCTTCCCTCCGTCGACGCTCGCCGTCGACAACATCGCCGTCACCACACCGTTGTCAGAGCTTCACCGCCGCCATTGCCAGGGTTTAGAAGCCCTCACTCTCGGGTGAAGAGGAATCAACAAGCGAGTTGTGGGTTTAGTTCTCAAAACCCGAACCCAATTTATTATTGGGTTTAAGTTATCAAAACTATCGAAGGACCCGATCTGCTTCGCAGCCAAACCCGGCCCATGAGTTGTTGCTGACATCAGCGGCTCACTCGCTGGCGTCCTCAACTCAATCTGAGCCGACTGAGAGCTGAGTCGAGCCATCAAGCCGAGCCAATGAACTGAGCTGTCGAACCGATTTCGAGCCAACTGCTGAAGTCATCAAGCCGTGCTGACGTCAGCGACTGGATTGATGATGTTATCGGCTTGTCTGAGCTGTCACTGTTCATGGCAGCAGTACAACAACCTTCTGGAGTCCTTTTCAGGCCTGTTTGGAATCCGATTCAAGTTTCGTCTGAAGCGTAGGATTCGTAGCTGATTTCCGAAGATATTATAATTTTTTTTTGCAGCTTTTGGTTTAGCAGATTGGTCTCTACAAGCTCCTTTTTAGTGCTGATACAGTTTCTGATCGCATTCATGAAGTACCTCAAGCCCGTATCCAGGCTGACTCGAGCCATATTCGAGGCATTAAGATCTTGGGGGTAACTTCTGAGCTGAATTTTCTTCATGGGCTTTTATTTTTGTGATAAATATATAATTACTGGCTGTGATGACAAGTATGTTGATCGACTATGTTTGAGATGTCCTTTTTTTGGGAGTTTTGATAATCATTATGAATATGAAGCTTGGGAAAGCGATCTTGAAGGTTTTTTAGTTATTTATTCTTAACGACGGAGGAAAATGCCGCTATGTCAGACTTCAGTTGTATGAGGATCTTATTATTGGTGGAGAGATAATCATAGATTATGTCAATATTGGCTTATCTTGTAAGGTCTTCTTCGTATTCAATATGCTCCACCCGTTTATTCATCTGAGCCTGATTGTAGTGAGCCCAATGTTGAGCAAGAGCTTGGGCCTGAGATCCAACCAATCACTGAACCTTTCATTGCAATTTTGCAAAGGTTGGGGTAGATCAAGAGCCTTCAGTCATCGTCGAACTTGCTGTTCTTGATGAGCCAGAGTCAAAAGTTGCTGCTGAGTTAGTACCATCGCAAGAAGAAACTCGACCCACCGAAGTAGAAGAGCCTCTTGTGGAGATTTTTGTGGATCTCCCAATAGAGCCTACTCTAGAGCTATTGCCATCTCCACCAGCTATGATAGTTCCATTGTCCCTGAAATTGCCTGGCACATATGACTTTTTGCACATTTTCTTACGGCCTGGTTCACAGAAGATCAAGCTTCCTATGGTGCAGTACAATTAGCACAGTCTTCAGTGAAGATGATTTGCCTCAGCATGCTGCATATATCTTACTCGAGTTACCATTGACTGCGGCCGGTTTGTCACGGAGCCAGTTTCACCTCTGCCACCGTGGTTCAGACATGATACACTGATGCCGGTTACACGACCTCCATGGTCTGATTGATGTGAGATGTGATTCAGTTCTACCCGGTCATGCCTGCAATCTGTTACCACTACATTCACCTGAGATGAATACTTTTAAGCCGGGGAGAATGATGGGGATCGCTCCAGTTACTATTTAGTAGTTTGTTTTAAGTTATTTTTATTTTATTTAGTATATTTTTTAGTCCCACATCAGTTGTGATGGTGAACTCTTTCTTGTAAGGGTTTATATAAGACCAAGTCTTGTAGTGTTTTAGGTAGATTATGATGAATTGAAATTAAACATCTTTTCGATTAGCATGTTGATTTGCTATTCAACCTGCTTTGTATGATGGTGTGTTTAGTAATTTAAATCTCTTTGCGTGCTGATGTGCGAGAGTGGGAGAGAGATCATCCGGGTGCTGATTCCTAAATTAATGTTTATCCAATCTATCAATTTTTTATTTCCTTTTTATTAGTTCTTCATCAGTATTCCAACTCCCTTGAAGCTTGTTTAAAGCTGTATATGGATTTAGATTAGTTGCACACTTGTGCTTTTCCCTTAGAATGATAAAACCCGTAGTTGCTCCTTATAAATGCTCTCGTTAAGCTTTCTACTGAGAAAAGCCGTGTCGACATCCATTTCCATATCTCAGTCCAATGTGGCAACAATTTGTAGAGAAAATCCTGCTAGATTTGACATTGCTAATGTTGAAAAAGTTTTCTCATATCAGTGCCTCTTTGAGTTGAGTATATCTTTTTGTAGCCAGGCTTGCTTTCATGGTCTTCACATTACCTTTTGTGTCATTTTTTCTATGTCCACTTTCATGCAATGGATTTGACACCTTCGGGTGGATTTGTTAAAGGCCAAATACAATTGGTATACATGGAGTCAATCTCAAGCCGTATAACCTTCTCTCACTTAGAAAATCCTCCATCTTGCATTCCTTCACATAACTTGTTGGATCCTCATCCAAGGTGTTGACAATAGAAGTAAACATTCATTTCAATGAATGAAACGTTGCAAGTGTGCAAGTGGTCATGCAAGTCTTACACTTGTAGGATTTTGGTAGTGGGTTTAGGTACAATTGTTACATACTGATGGGGTTGTGGTACAACTCTTGTCCCATGTCGTGTATCTCATGCAAGATCACTTATCCTTTTTGGTCAAACCAAGTATGAAGACTTCTTCTAAAAAGACTGCACTTTTATTTGTGAAGACCTTTTGAATCTTGTGTTGAATAGAAGTAATATGCACGTGGTTCTTTAGTATAACACCAAAAATACACATTTCTCTTTTCGAGATTCCAGCTTATCTAGGTTTTTATTTTGCACATGTGTTGGACAACCCCATATCCTTAGGAGGATATGATGAATATTAGGATTGCGCCGAAACCACAACTCATTAGGTGTGACACTCACTGTTTTGCTGGGTACTCGATTCAGAGTATATGTTGTAGTCTTTAGTGCACCTAGAATGACAAATGATTATTCTGTGTGACTCATTGTTGATCGTATATATCTAATGGAGTATGATTTCTCATTTCTAAAACACTATTTTGTTGTGTGTAAGGAGCTGCTTAGTCAGAAAGAAACTCCCTAAGATATCCCAAGAATTCATCAGAGATTCTCCACCTCTGTTAGAGTGAAGAACTTTAATTGGTTTACCCAATTGCTTTTCCGCTTCAACCCTTCTCTTTCAACTTTCCGAAAGGTTCGGACTTACGACATACTAGGTAAATCATTCCATATCTTAGTAATATCAGTGATCATGATGAAATACTCAAAACCTCCTCTCGCTTTGACATTCATTGGAGGGCACTCATCACCAAGAACCAATGTTCTAAATGTCGTCTGACATTTCGAAGTTTCGGCTGAAATGTCGGGAAATTCATGTGGCCGACACGAAATCGGCTACCCCATTTCAAATTTCAAAATGGGGTTAATGTCGCTGAAATTTCGGCGAATTTTCAAAATTTCGGCTGATTTTTGGGTTTCCAAATATCGGCCGAAATTGATATTTCATTTTATTTTATTTTTTCTTTTGGGTTTGAACCCATTAACCCAACCCGACCCTATTTTATAGAAGAGAATAGAGGGAATTAGGGCTCGTTCGCAGTCCTAATTTCATCGCGCGAGAGAGAGAGAGAGAGAGAGAAACAAGGGAGGTTAGAGACAGATACGAGCTCTACTGACCTACAACGAGGCCTCTACGACCTTCGTCGACTTTTAGCGAGTCTCCACCAGCCCCGACGACCTTCAACAAGCTTTGACTGACCTCCGACAACCTTCAGCGAGTCTCCACGAGCCCCGACGAGGACCCATGAAGTCCTGCCAAGCCCTGACGAGCAGCGCCAACGAGGTCTCGCTGAGCTCCGTCGAGCCCCGACGAGAACCCAGAAGACGAGAATCCTGGAAGCTCTGCCAAGCTCCGACGAGCCTCGTTGTCTCTCTCCATCTTAGATTTTGCTCCAGCGAGCTCTCAAATCTTGTGACTCCTCATGAATCTCAAAGGCGAGTTTTCTTCATTTTTTCTACTTAAAACTACTTGCTCATTCCTAGTTTGATTCACATCGTTAAATCTTAAGGTAATTATTTCGAAGTAGGGCATCATTAACTGATTTTCGCTCGTGAATGAATTCTCAATTGCAACCTATGAGGCTTTGAAATTTTGTTGATGTTAATATTAGTAGTTAGTCATCATGAAGCCTTTTGAGACAATTTTTGAATTCTTATTGGAAGCTATGTTTGTTGGATGTGATTAGATAAAATTATTGCTATTATAACTTATTAATTACACATATAGAGATATCATATATGTGATATTTTAGGATATTTATGACATACTATATGATATATATATGACCTCTGAAATTGAGCAAATGTCCCTAAAAATTTTCCGATATCCGCAATCTGACTTTGCACTTTGCCTTCCGACATTAGGCTGATATCTGACATTTATAACATTGCCATGAACTAGTTCAATAATTCATTGACCCTTTTTTGTCCTTTCCTACTGGGCTTTAGTCATCTTACCTTGAAGACAAGATTCAATTATAGGGAAAGACCCAAACTAAAATATCCTTTAGTGGATTATCCTTAACCAAGTGATTGATCCTATCATCTTAAATATGACTAAGCCATAGATGTCACGAATGTGTGTGACTGGAAGATCTCATCTCTCTCTTAAGAGTTACAAATTTATCTACAATCATTGAGTCACTAGAAATATAGACCATTTATTAAACTAGCACATTATTTTCAAAAGAAAACAATAAATATAGATGAATTATTAAATTATAAGCACAAACCACTTGATTATTCAATTTGATAGCAACATTTGTTCCAAACTGAAATATATAATAAACTGAAATCAATTTTTACATAGAAATCAAATTTCTTGTGAATAAACTGAGTGCATGCTAACAATCAGTTAAAACCAACTTAATTGATTGTTAATGGATGATCTTTGTGCGAGTTGCCTTGACTCTTGCGCATTCTCTAGTTCGCACCAATAATCCTAGTTAACCTTCATCCACTCTTATCTCTTGAAATCCTTGCAAGGAATTTGAGACGTGTGGTGGACTCGGTATCCACGCACTATCAGTGAGATTATCAATCCTCAAGATTTCATAAATTACATAATATTGAATTTTAGTGTTTTGGGTTTTTAGAGAAGCCAAGTACTGAACAATTTTTTTTCCGGTGGTCCAATTCGCTGCAGTGGAAACAATTTTCTTTAGGATTTTGGTTAACCTTTTGATCCAAATTTTGCTTTCTTTTATGGTGGCACATGAGACTTTTCCTCGGCTTTTGTTTTTGGTGCTTCTTAGAACCTTTCTTAGGAGGAACCTGAGTAGTCAGCTGGGCTTTAGTCTGGCTTGTGCCCGATCAGCTTATTTAAGAGTGTTGAGGCAGAGTGTATGGCATTTATTCATCTTGTAATTCATCACAAACTGCTCAAAAATTTGATTTCTCAGGGAGTGACTGCAAGATGGTCTCAACTCTGGACTCATTTTGTCATACTATGGCCAAAATTTCCAGTTCATTGATGTATCACATTATTTCTAGACACGCTCTTTGACTGGAGATCCATTTTGCATCTTGGTGTTCAACATTTTGCTTGGTGTAGAGATTCTAACTACACGTGAATGCTCACCAAATATTTCAGTTAGATTCTCTACAGTTTCTTTAGCATGCACAATGTTATGGTGCTGATGCTGCGACACATCAGATTTAGATGCTGAGATATAATACTTTTCATCTTGTCCTTGTCATCCATTTCTTTTTGTTTACACTAGTGTTCTGATGACGATCATTTGGACAAAATCAAATTTCTGAGCTGCCAAAACAATGTTCAACTTTCTTTTTCAGTCAATAAATTGGACCTTCCACTTTTCTTCTTTAAGGATGATGCTAGTGGTTAAGAGGTCATGTTTGAGGCTACAATAAGTGATTATTGGTGCATAATATTAACAGAATAAGGGGTAATTATTTAATTAATTTATATTCTGATTTGATATTAAATTCTAATATGGCTACATCATTCTCTTAGTGATCAAACCTACACTTATGCATAGGTCATACACTGGAATTAATCTATATATTGACAAGAGATAATTTTTTAATGAGTCGTATTACAAATCCTACAATCCATATATGAGTCTTGACTCTATTTTCTTGTGAGATTAGTAAAGAAATTTACAAATTCAGCCAATTATTAATTGAGTCACTAATATAGTACTTTGAATTAAACATATTATATTGTTCAGCAAACTTTTTATTTATATAGTTTAATATATTTAATCTGCTAAAGAAATTTTTATCTTCTAACAAACAATTTTATTAGATATCATCTTTATAATTATCTAACATAAATTTAAACCTCACTCACAAAAGAGATACGGGTTATTTTCGTCTTTTCATAAAAGTAGTATTGGGATGGTTAACTTTGTCTTTTTTTAATGAATTTTATTTATGGCATTGGGATGGTTATCTTTGTCTTTTTTTTTGAATTTTAATTTTATTTATGGCATTGGGATGGTTAACTTTTGCTAACTTTTGCTAACTATTCACAACTCTTCTTAACTTTCTCTATCCGAACAATGGATCCAAATCTCTAACTCTTTTGATAACTCTCCCCCTAAAACCTCACAACTTTTACACTTGCACTCCAATCACCAAATGGGGCCCCTCTCTCTCTCTCTCTGTGTGTGTGTGTGTGTGTGGTGTGTGTGTGTGTGTGATCGCTCTCCTCGATCTCTTTTTTGTCTCTGATCTCTTAGCGATCACTCTTTGATCTCTCTCTATTGCTTTCTCACCAATCTCTCTCTCTTTTCCCGATCTCCAACGGAGGCCCTATCCCCAATCTCTCTCTCACCCCAATCTCCCGCAACCCTGCAATTGGTCGGAATCAGACCTTATCAGCCAATATTGGCCGATTTGGTCCAATTTGGACCGATTCCCATTTTCTCCATTGATTTTGGGCTGATTCTGTCGACTACAATTAAGCCTTCCGATTTTACATCAAATAAGGTCGATTCCAATACGAGTTGGCCGATTCGTATTGGAATCGGTCGAGATTTCGGACCATATGTCAAACAAAGTTACATGGGCACTGATATCATGATGCAACACATGTAATGCGATAATATTTTTGATAACCTCATCAAATGAGACTTGACGACACAAGCACATAGTATAACAATATATATTAAACTTCAGAACATGAGGGTTATGGATAAGATAAACACAATAAAAGAATATGTTAGTTCGAGCTCATACCCAACTCGGATCGAATTCGGTTAGAAACTTACTCGCTTCTTTGAGTTCATACCCGACTCGAATTGAATTCGGTCGGAAACTTACTCGCTTCTTTGTTTCTCAAACAGAGAAGCGCCAAAAAAAAATCCAAAAAAAATCTAGCTTACGACGTGGCCGATAATCATATTAGAGACAAAAATAATTAATTTTATTCACCATGATCTATGAAAGAATAAGAGAGATCATGTATCCTTAATATCAAAGTCTTCATTAATCAAATAACATATTAATAGATCATGAAACATTTAGAAAAAGTTTTTTTATTTTATCATATAAAATAATTTCAGATCCAATAATTCTGATTTCATGGCATATTTAGATCAATTGTAGAGCAACTAATACTATTTTGTAGGCAGCAAAAGTAGAAACTCGATCTAGATATAAATAAAAACAAATTTATTTTATTGATACAAAAGAATTAACTTGAATTTACATAGAATCACCAGATTGTTCCTTACCGCTTGCCTAGATCTAATCTAGGCACAACTAGCAGTAACCTCTCCGACTGTTCTGATCGAGGTTGAGCTTCAGTTCTAACCTAGAACTAGTTTGGTAGGTAGCAAGAAATTTTTTCATGTATCGATACGTCATTATCACAGAAAATTTTTATGTACATCTGGATCGTGTTCCTACTTTCTGCTGCCTACAAAGTGCTATTAGAGCACTAGGTTGCTCTCGGATAGATCTAATCTTATCATATAAAATAATTTTAGAAGCATGATTTTAAGTCAATCTTAGAGCAACCTAGTGTTTGCTACCACTATATAGGCAACAAAAAACACGATCTAGATGTAAATTAAACTTTTTATATAGTATCCATATATGAAAAAAATGTATTATAATCAAAGTTGCTATAATACCATTTTCTCTCACACATCACCTCTTCTTTCTCTTGCTACCTCCCAATTTACTTCCGGATTACAAGTAGTATAGGCTCCACATCAATGAGATCGGGTTGGAGTTCAGCTGCAAGCAATGTTTTAAATGTCGAATATCGGGGAAATGTTGAATGTCATATCGGATGCCGGATTTCGGAGATATTTCGGGACATCTTGTAAATTTCAGACATCATGAGGGATAACAAATATATGTCTAATACATACACAACTTATGCAAACCTACATAAATATATTTAGGATATGTATACTTACCTTAACATTTTGCATACACTCACTTAGCTATTGTAAAAATTTCTCAGTTGCTCCAACTTTCAAGACCAACCAACATATTGGGTTTTCCTGAAATGCCGGCTGACATATCAAATTTTTTCCTAAAATATCAGCCGTCATTTTTCAAAACGTCATTTCAAATGAGGGTGGGGATGTCGTGGCGGTGAGGGCTTGAAACGAAATGTCGGTCGATATTTCGGAAATGTCGGCCGACATTTAAAACACTGGCTGCAAGTTGTGCCTACATCAAATCTAGTCAAGATGAAAGAATAATCTGATGACTCATTGTAAGTTCAAGTTGATTCCTTCTTGTATCAATAGAATAGAATTTTTAATTTATATCTTGACTGCATTCCTACTTCTGTTGCCTGCAAAATGGTACAAGAGAGCACTAGATTGCTCTAGGATTATTCTAAACATGCCATGATTGAAAAAAAATTAGATACAAAATATTTTATATGATAAAATAAAAATATTTTTATAGTATTTCATTATCTACTAATATTATATTTGATTAAGAAAGACTTTGGTATTAAGAATTTAGATCTCTTTTATTATTTCATAGATCTTGGTTAATAACTCAATTATTTTTGTTTGATCTATGATTGTTGGCCATGTCACAAGCTGCATTTTTGTGTGTGGTATTTTTGGGTTCAGTCGCTTCTCTGTTTGAGAAACAAAGAAGCGTCAGTTTCTGACTTATCCGAATTGGGTCAAAGTTATGACCCAGAACTAACACAGTCTTTTTTATCTATGTCATCCGTAAGCGTCATGTGATGAAGTTTAATATATATTGTTATATTATCTAATGCACAATAAACCTCATGTGATGAAATTGAAATATTTTATTACATTATCTATGCTTGCATCGTGATGTGCCAGAGTCCATTTGACTTTATTTGATATATTTATTCAATGATCCATACTTATAAAAGATTATTTTGTTAACATTATTTTTATGTCACACATACCAGTTTACTTCTCCTTACAGTTTGAACCTTGAAATATTGTACATTACTGATTTTGTTTTATGCTGAAAATTATTCTATGAACAAAATGTCTTATTTCTATTTCGGTTCCTAAAGTTATGAGATATTAAATGCAACCTTATATGACACTTATTTCATTCTTGGTTTCTGCAATTTGGTTCTGTACTTTTGAGCTAACAATACTTTTCAGGTTTGACTGACAATATTTTCCTGTTGTAAATTTCGCGGAAAACCTACTGTTTGGCCCCTAAGTGTTTTCTGAAAATTATTCCCAGTCAAGTATGTTATTTTTTGGAGTATAGTTTTTATTTACAGTTTTATAAGAAACCCCTTTTGTTATCTATTTTGCAGTTTTAGAGAAAACTATTATAAACAACAGTAAAATATATAATTTTTTTTTTCTTTAGTTATTTTGGTGTAGGCAAAGAGTTTTATCTTCTAGAAAATCTTATATAATAGTTTTATTTATGGATTTTCCATTCTTATAAAGTTTTCATATAAGTTGAAATTTTAATGAGATTAAAATATTCTTTTATACTGAGTTAAATTTCAATGTGATTGCATCGACTAAAATATATGGGATTTGGAGTAGTTTGAAATAAATGTTATTTCAATAATTTTATCGTGACAAATCAAGTTAATTCTTACAATATAGTATTATAAATCAATCATTATCGGTCATAGACATTTATTATATTGTGATAATTATTTCATGATTTTACGGCATGACAAATATTTCCACTCCAGTGTGAAAATGTGATTGTTTATGATGGCTGTGTAACGGTTATTTGAAACTGTGACTATTGTGAAAATTGTAATTCAAGCCTTTGTATAGGATATGAGAGAAATTTATGCGTAAGTGAATGATGTGTTTTTATTCATGATTTTACTAGTTTTCATATTTTGTTTTTTGTTATTTTATATATTATTTGTAACTGAGTGTCCAAAACACCCTTCAACAAATATGTAATTCATGTAGGATAAAGGACAACTTGGATGCAGATCAGCAAATGAGTTCTGCATATTCACATTAAGCTTTGTGTAGGAATGACATTTTGATGGTATAATGTTTTGGCAATTGTCATACCAATTTATTTTTATACCTTTATTCAGTAGTAATTAATGATTGTGGAGATCACAAGCACTAGGTTAACTAGACATACCCATATTGATTTCTTAAATAACATTTGTGAATAGTGATTTTATATGAAATAGTGATAATAACTATAGTGAGATTTTAGTAACAATTTATTCTAATCTTTTTAATCGGTAATAATTAATGATTGTGGAGATCACAAGCATTAGGTTAATTAGACTTACCCTATTGTGATTTTATGTGAATAGTAATAATAATTATAGAGAGATTATAGTAACAATTTATTTTAATACTTTTATTCAGTAATAATTAATGATTGTGGAGATCACAAGCATTAGGTTATTAGACATGCCCATATTGATTTCTTAAATAACATTTGTGAATTGTGATTTTATGTGAAATAGTGATAATAATTATAGTGAGATTATAGTAACAATTTATTTTGATACCTTTTTCAGTAATAATAAAATAACGATTGTGGAGATCACAAGCATTTAGTAATAATAAATGATTTTGGAGATCACAAGCATTAGGTTAATTTGACATACCCATAATGATTTCTTAAATAACATTTGTGGATTGTGATTTTATGTGAATAGTGATAATAATTATAGTGAGATTATAATTCCCTCATTTCATTACAATCAAGATTCTATAATAGTTTCTAAGTCACCATTGAATGCTTTCGGTTTCTCTTACCTTTCCAGAAAAATTTAGAAAAAAGAAAATAGCATTTAAATGCCGGGTTTGGTGGTTGAAAAGTTGCTCTTGGGTGCAGTTGATATGCAGGAAATTCAGCCCGGAATTCAAAATTCTATGCGAACTTCTGTGTTTGGCATAAACTCAACTCTATTCCCAATTAGATTTTGTTGGTCTTAAATGCCCTCGTTTCATGGGAATATGATTCTCTCCTTGATAGGTGGATATTCTATACGCCCACCTAGTGTGAAATCTATAAAAACATTTTATTTACCAAAATAATCTTATTTTTCATCTCAGCTTTCATCCTTTTCATATCTTCCGTCACCATGGCTGTCAGCGCCAGCGCTAGCGCCAACCGCCATGTGCCACCACCACTATCGCTATGAGCTTCTTGTGGTCCTGGTACAAATATTAAATGAAACAATGTACGTTTTCACAAACTAGCTACTCAAGCATATAATTCAATACTTTGGTAAAAAGTATATATTTTGTTTGGTCTCTGAATAAACCAAACAGCCTTAAGTTCCAATAGCAAAAAAGTGAAAACTGAGCTTATTATAATTTGATTCGACTTCCTTTTTCTTCTATTTATGGTTTATTTCAAATGAAATAAAATTCAAATTTCATTTTTTGGTTTCCTAGTGAGTAAATAAACAGGCAACAATACGTGTCAATTATCACATTTGGACCTAAGACCTGATTACCATGTGCTTTATTTTTTATAATCTTAAAACTCTTACAACATTGGGCTGCTGACTTTATTCTCAATTCTTCAATAAATTTTATTTTTACATTCATGTTGTTAACTTTTACTTCCATTAATGGGCATTTTTTAGTTGTGACTTGCAGGTACCTTCTTAAATCATCAGTTTTATCCTCATTGACATGGAAGTGCAGGTAAGTTGATCAAATCTAAAATTTATGTTGTCTGCTAACCTCCTAAGCTATTTATAATGTGATGCCAATGACGTTTGCATTGGTTAGAAGTCAAATAAAAATTTCTCTCTCTGTAAATTCGGAGTCATATGCGTCTCTGCATCTTTACTTTTGCACTAGTGCACATGCGCATGTCCCAATTGTGGTATGTGTATGCAGGCATTTGCTGCTTTTGTCCGTCTTGTATGTTGTGCGGAACATTGCATGGCGCATGTGTACTTGTGCATAATGCTTGTTAAATGCTGCTCTGGCAGACAAAGCTAATTAGACAGCTCTCATCATGCTTTCATTTGATCATCTGCTCCATTTCTGTGAGCCACCATTTGTGATTAATTTCTGGGATTCCACTGGTTTGCAGTTCCAGTGACATTGCAGGTCTCCGTCAACTCTTGCTGGACCAACCTAACATCCCCAGAGATGAAGGTACAATAGAGACTTGCCAACATTTGAGATGCATAAAGAGTTCATTGCAGCTAAAAATCTCTTGATATAGGGGAGATTAACTTGTGTTTCTTTCTGCCCTCATCGCTGGTGGTTTCTTTTGTGCAGTGCAATCAATATTTGACAAAATATTTGCTGAAGGGTCTGTTGACTGATTCATACAACATCTTTCTTAATAGAAGAAACCCATTTCTGACAACCTGAAGATATGAGGACATCGATGGACTTGCCGATTTGTCTCGCAAAAGTCATGGCAAACTGATAAGAAAAGTTCCTAGTGCAGAAAGTTCGTTCTTCCTGCTGCTGGTGCTGCTAATCAAATATCATCAGCAATGTTCAGGTTTTCTGCATCCCATGTAGATCGTACAAAAATATTATAGATCCTAAAAGTTCAGCACTGACGCACTTGTAAATTGTAGATCCTACAAATATTTTGTTTATATGATTCCATTTGCAAC
>JAVJIF010003986.1:0-214530 GCA_038442645.1 Agave tequilana | reverse complement strand
TGAATGTCCACTGACGTCATGAAACGATACAGGTAATCACATTGGTAAGATATATCAGATAGTGACATGAAATGATAAAAGTAAAATACAAATACATGTAAACAACAATGAATAAGGAATTTAGACAAAAGCAAACACTCACAACAAAATTAAATAATATTAAAATACTCAATGAGAAAATAAAGAACACTCACATCAAAATTAAGTAATATAAAACAAAGAAGTGAAACACTCACAAAATAAAATTATAGAAGGAAAAGAAAATACTCACATGAAATGACGCAGTTTCGGAGCCGAATCGCCGACTGGTCTTCACTGCACGAACTGGTACTGATCTATGGATCATCCCAGAGATCGGTCTTTGAATCACCTATGCATCGGGTCCACAATGGATACAAATCTGAATCTCCTGTTACCGAGTTCGGATCGCACGAACGAGTCCGAAACGCTGTAACACGCAACCAAACACATACATATAACATAATTACACGATTAATGCCCACATATGCATATGGACACATACGCGTATACCCACACACATACATATACAAGTATACACATACACCAACATACATGCATACTTAAATAAATACCAACACATTAATATAAATACATACACTTACACATGCATGCATACCCACACTTAAATACCTGTATACGAGTATACGCATATATATACATATAAATATATCAAGACATATACTATGCATATACACTACACACACACACACACACACACATACATTAAAACACATACACAAACCCACGCACACACACTTGCATGCATGCATATATATTTACCAACATGTCCTTACGCATTAATTAAACTTTCATATTATTACACTTTTACCCTTATATATATATATATATATATATATATATATATATATATATATATATAACACTAACCTCGGGGCGATTTGCGGCGCACCGACGGAGGCTCTGTCGGAGGCATCGGGGGCCGCAGAGGATGTTATTGGATAGAGAATATCGTCGTGAAGGGTGTGGGTGCATTCGTGTTTGCCGACGGTGATCAACGGCGACCCACGGAGAGACAGAAACTGTCTCAGAGGAAGATGTCTCCCACGCATGAAAATAACCCGCTTGAATTAATACATACATGATTATAGACTATAATTAAAACACATGCTAGTTACACACATATAAATCCCCAATCACTAAAAAATATACAGAGAGAGAGAGAGAGCACGTTACCATGGGGAAGAAGCTCACGCACGCCTGGGAGAAACGTGGAGGCTCGACCAATGATGGGAGAGATGGGGAGGCCATGCTGGTGCGTGGCTGCTGTTGGTGAGGAGGTGGCTTGGCGCTGCCAAGGCTGCGGGTGTGGTGCGGCGGCCATCGAGGGGAGGAGATGGGGGAGAAGGCCGGCTGTGGTGGTGGAGATGCTAGCCAAGGGGGCGTCTTGCGGTGGAGCTCGCGGCTTGGGCTCCGATCGCATGGTTGCTGGGTGGCTCTCACAACGGCGCACACGAAGGATGAGCAGCTTGGTGTGTGCCTGTACTCTGTCGCAGTCCAAGGGGAGTGGCAGCGACAAGGCAAGGGAGGAGGCCAACAGGGAAAGGGGGTTGTGTGCGGCTTGGAGGAGGTGTAGTGCACACCGGCCCTCGGCGAGGTGGAGATCACGGGCTGGAGTTTGCTGCACTGCCGACTGGATCCCGGCCAAAGGGAGGGGCACACGGGGTGGATGCTCTGTGGGTGGCCTGAGGAGTGGGTTGTGCCGTCGGTCAAGGGGCAGCCGGCTAAACAAGGAAGGAGGAGCTCGGCCTTTCTACAGTTGGGAAGGGGATTGCGCCATGGAGAGAGGGCGCTGGGTGTTGGCGGCTGTGTAGGGGGAAAGATGGATGATTAGAGTTAATCTTAGGGTTAAGTTAGGAGAGGATTATGAAGAGATTATATAGATAGGATTTGATAATGGGTTTCGGGTCTAATTGGGTATGGATATTGGGTGTGCTAATGGGTTGAGGGTTTGGATTAACGGATAGGATCAGGAATCAATGCAATAGAAGTGGGTATGGATTAAATAATGGGTTATGGTAAGAATCTCAATGGTACTGCATTATAGGTTATATTTGGGTTTTAGTTAAAAGAAATCAGTAATATGAAGAATAAGAAAAATAGAGAGTGGGCTTGCGGGCTTAGTTTTTTTTGGGCTTAAATAAAATAGAAAAAGATGAAAATATGGAAGTGGGCTTGGCTCATGTAGGCTTAGCATAAAAAGGAAAAGAAAACGAAAGGAAAGGAGAATAAGCTGAGCTTATAGGGCTTGGAATGAAAATAATAATATACTAGTCATTAATAATAATTTAAAATAACTAATATAAGTAATAATAGTCTACAAGTTAGAAACAATAATAATACTAATAATGATACTAAATCAAGTTAAATAATAATAGTAAGATAGGTAAATTTTAAAAATAATAATATGGTATTATTAAATAGGGGATATTACAATTAGCTCTTTAGTTCTACCTAAAATAGAAAGACGGCCTCATAGTAGGCTAGCACCACTTGGATCATTAGCCTTGCAGTAGGCTAACTCCTCTAGGAGCGTTTGCTCCGTAGTAGGCTAACTCCGCTTGGAGTGTTACCAAGCGGTTGGCCTCGCGGTAGGCTAGCTCCGCTTGGAGCGTTAGCCTCGCGGTAGGCTAGCTCCGCTTGGAGCGTTAGCCTCGTAGCACTAACTCCAGGTCACTATAAATGTTTCAATCTCTGAGCGGGATTAGTAGGATAACCCTCACTATATTAGTAGGGTTAATGCCTACTTTAAGTGGGCAGTTATAGCCCACTACATCCCCATTAAGTGGAGATGTTTAAGAGGGTCATGCCCCTCTGAACAGCCAAACAGCTATTTTAAGCTTCGCGGGAAGCCGTGACAGGCTCGCGCAAAGCCTGTCTAGCCACACGACTGAGGCTATACAGGTTATTTTTAGCCTTACTGATTTCGAGGGGTAGTTACCCCTATGAGGCCTATAAATAGCCCATTAGCAGGCTGAGAGGGGGTGGATAGCCAACATATAGGCGCACTGAGAAGAGAATTACTCTCTAGCTTCTAAAAATTTGGAGAATATTTTCTCTCATTCGTTAAGGATAATCCCAAGATTCTAATACCTTAATCTTCCAATTTCAAGAAATCTCTGAAACCAGGCGAGAAGGAATTTTTATAGAAGACTCAACGACTCATCGCTCGGATCGTCAAAGGGACAAAGTGATCACGCACTGACTAGACTCCTACCGGTACACTTCTCTAGAAACCCTAAAAGAAAGTTCTTATAATTTTCTCTTATTTTTACTTGTAATTTGTTTTTGACACAATTTAAGTTTTTCCTATCGATCCGATGAAAAAAAAAGATGGCTATTCCGCTGGGGACGACTTTTTCTACCAACGAGAAAGTATATCACAATGCGATGATTAGACCCTTGGGTCTATTGCTGAGATGTTGATCATCTAATTTGACCAAGAAAAGCTTGAGTAACTTCTCTCCATGGGCAATACCAGCCCCTGTGCGCGCGCAAGTATATGAAGATAACCGTAGCCAAATCTCCTTTGGCTAGTTATAGGGGTGGCAATTGGGTCAGGTCGGGTCGACCCGACCCGATTACTGCTCGACCCATATAATAATTGGGTCGGGTCGACCCGACCCGATTATTATACGGGTCAAAAATTCAGACCCAGACCCGACCCATTCTTTGTCAGGTCGACCCGACCCGACCCATTTGACCCGATTATTAAATTTTAAATACAATTTCTTTACACTTTATTACCAAATCGTTGGGTGGTATAGTTGGTCATCATATTAAACTTCACACACTAGAGGCCACGGGTTCAAAACTGGTCTTACACATATTTTTTGACAAGTTGATGTAGCCGAAGGGAGGAGGCGGCAGAGGAGGAGATCAAAGGGAGGAGGCCGAGGAGGAGAGAGAATAATCGGGTATGGCGGGTCAAGCGGGTCTGGCGGGTTCGGGTCGACCGACCCATTTAATAATCGGGTCAGATGGGTCGACCCGATTACGACCCAAACCCGATTAGCCCAACCCAGACCCGCTAACTTCGGGTCGGGTCGGGTCGGGTCTAACGGGTCGCGGCCCGTCTGCCACCCCTAGCTAGTTATTTGAAGCAATCCTCTGATGAGGCTAACAAGGCCCATGAGCCTATCACAACCTCTTTGGAGGCTAAGGAGGCTCTGCATGAGCCTATCACCGCCTCTTGCGAGGCTAAATAGGCTCTGCGCGAGTCTAGTGCTAAACAAACTCTATACGAGTCTATATAACCTCACGTGAGCCTAAAAGAGTTTTCTTCTCTTAGCTTCTAGGGAAGCTGCTCCAGTATCCCTTAGCCGTGAAGCAACGCTACATGGAGTAGCTCTCAATAGAGCTAAGGCAAAGTCCCACTTTTCTAGCGAGGCTAAAGCCAAAGCGCTATCTAACATGCTAAGAAAACTTTCCGCTAACAAAGTTAGCACTGTGCGAGCGCTCAGCGAAGCTAACTAGCTTTGCTAAAAGCTAAGACCAAAGCGCCATCTGGCAGCACTAAACTAGCTTCCAACAGTGAAGCCAAAGCACTGCTTAGCCGCACTAAATTAGCTTCCAACAACGAAGTTGAAGGACTGCCTAGTGGTGCTAAGACAGCTTCACTTAGGGAAGCTAATGCATATGGTGAAGCTAAACTAACTTCACCAATGATCAAAAGAATAACCTTTAAGAAAGCTAAGCCAAAGACTCCCAAACCCAAGGGGCTTACTCTTTAATCTCCTCGAGTCTCTGTGTTGGACAACTGGGCCCATTTAACACAAATTTGAGAGACTATCTTAGCAACAAGCAGAATTTTGCTCTGAAGAGCCAGTTCATATTTCCTCCGTCCCAGTAGAACAAGCACGATGTCTACTGGTGACAGTGCATTCTATCAATTATTGCCTTGTATCAATCCCTACAATCTCTCTTCAAAACCAAAATCGGTCTTTAACCGATTATCTGCTCAATCTTCTAAAAGGCCTAAGTCTCAAAAGAAAAAATTTCGAAAGTGTCAAGCCTTCAAGCAGCCTTTGTCTACATGATCAGCAGAGGGAATAACCGGCAACAGTCTCGACGAAGGAGATATTTAGTTAATCCCCCTTCTTTTAGTTCTCTCAATTTTGACTATAGCCCCAGATTAGGTCAGATTCTGATCAAATAAGAGAGCACCTTCCAAGGCACTCTCTCTAGAGTAGCGATACTCTTCAACTATGATCAGCTCTTCATCGAGAGGTGCTCTATCACCTGAACACTAAGACACCTGTTCCACTGGTCAGATGACGAAGAGGAAGTTAGTAACTATATTTCTTCCAGCACCATTAACTCTATTCAGACAGGGTTTGTATTGACTGACATGGTTGATAACAATAGCGATGATGATCTCCGGCGTCCATGAAGGCTCAGGAGCAAACTTTTAGGACTCAACAAGAAGCTTTAAATAACATCCAATGTATGTTAAAACAGCTCCTGATAAATTAGAACAATAGGAAACTTTCGATAACTGCAATCGAGAGGAGGAAAACCTCAGCAAAAAAACTCTGGAAAATGAGCATTCGAAAGAGACATCCTCAATTGATACGAGGTCATAAAAGGTATCCAAACTCAGTTAGCATTCCTAACTCAATGGGATGAGCTGAAGAAGAATGGATGACCCTTCCTTACCCGTTGGAGTAGATTCAGTCCCATACCCGCCAAAGTTCAAGTCGTCGACATTACACTCGTACGATAGCAAGAGCTCACCAAACAAGCATATCTATTACTTTCGGTCTCAAACTGATAATGTAATAGATAATGATGCTATCATTGCCAGATTATTCATTGGCACCCTCAAGGGGGTAGCCTTGACTAGTTTAGGAGTCTTCCTAATGACTCCATTAATTCCTAGGTTGACTTGAAAACTCGTTCCTCTCTCGATTCTACGAGGATAAGACCAAAGTTACCATGGACAAATTTCTCTTGACGGTCCAGAAGGGAAGAGAATCTGTAAGGGATTATATAGATAGGTTTCACAATCTTTCTCTATTATGCCTTGCAGGCATGCTTTTTCCCATGCTGCTTCAAACATGTAAGCACAACTTTCTTAACAAGGTAAAAGTTTACATGGGAGCCATTAAGGCCCATACATGGAAGAAGCTTGTTGAACAAGCTGAAATAGCTGAAAAATCAAAAAAGAATAGATGGGGAGATAACAACAAGGGACACAACACAACTCAATCTTCCCAAACCAAACAAAAATAAACAATGACTGTCGAATTGTTCAAAGACACTCTACCGAAACCAAAAAGGAGTAGCTCCAATAACAAGCCAGAGTTCAAGTTTTCTAAGAAACAATACTCCTTCAAGGATGAGCAGGTGGTGACAATCTTCCACTTGCTTAACAAAGGTAACAAGCTAAAGTTAGCAGAGGTTCGATGCCTCTATGAAGTTGGACGTACAAGTGATCCCAACTACTGCCCTTCCATATGATGATTCCCATTCTACTAGCAGGTGCTTTGTCCTTAAGGATAAAATTCAAGCACTGGTCAAAGTCTGATTTTAAAGTCAGAACAGAAGAAGGTTACTCCAATATAATGACCCTCAATTTTGAGAATTTCTCAAAGGTGATTGTCCAAAATGGACTAACCCTATCCAGAAAGGGAATATGGAAATCAATCAATCCACTGGCTGAAAGTAGGAAGCCAAGCGCCTTATTCCATTGACAATTAAATCTGGAGAAATAATATGGGTGCACCCGGATATTGTCAATGATAAACAATTGGAGTCAAGCCAGCCCAGGCTCAAGGACAAGTCTTGCAATGTCATCTCTCTTTCACAGGAAGATGACATAGCAACAATAACTTCTCTTAGCAGTTTTGGAGAAGAGAAGTTCGCCTTAGCGGCGCAGCCTACTATCTCACAATCAATAGGTACTCAGTCTGGAAGACAGTACTTAAGACAGTATGACCAAACTCTTGACGTGACGCAATAGCCAATGATGTCGTGAAGTGCTGCACCATCCTGGCTCTGACACCTACATCGCCACTGGACAAGGAGGAGCAGAAGTAAATACGATTTGACAAGACTTTGAAGAAAATCCTTTTCGACTCAACACCCCTTTTCGTTTCGATATATTGGCACAACTTTCTAATATTCCGGCTCGTATCACTCTGCACGAGCAACTTTGCCTCTCAAAGGAAACGAGTGAGACACTTAGCAATGCGCTTGCTGATTCAGAAGCTTTATCGCCTCTGAATCGATGAGTGTCCAGATCTTACCCCTTGTAACGCCCCGATCCCGGCGATACGGGGACGTCACTGCAACGTATATACGTAAGTCCGAATTACCTTCCCGTATATACGCTAAGCATCAGTACAGACAAGAATCAGAGTACGGAAGCAAATGGTGCATTATACATTCCAACACAATATATATATACAATCACAGAGTTATCACCAGAGGTGATGAATATTACAATAATAATACATCACAGATATGCGCAAATGCGAGAATACAAAAGATATACATATATGAACAGTATAAAAGGGTGTCCACATACATGTATACAAGGAATGTACAAGTGTGAATAGAAAAAGGGCACTCACGAGTTTGCTAAGGGAAAACTCGAGAGGCATACAGGGGGTCTGGAAGGATGGAGTACTGAAAGGTCAACCGGGGTCCATGCTACCGCTGCGCCACTCTGATGCAGCAACAGGAAACCCATACGCTCCAAGCTCCATGACCTGGACATGAGAATCCAGGGGAGTCAGTGAAACTCCCCAGGCGAGTATGATATGATGCCAGGTGGCGAGCCAGGATGAGTACAAGTGTCAGGTACCGAAGACAGGAGGGTTAGAACACAAGTGAAATATATATGAACAAGTATAACATAATATCCATAAAACAGGAAATCCAAGGTAAAGCTGATCATAAGCAAAAGTGATTGTATACGCTTAAGTCACGGTCCATGAGACTAATACATCGAAGGAATAATCCAAACAAGGAAACCCTCATATATATACCCTTGTCTCATGCCACAGAAATCCAAGCGTATAGAATCAGAGTTGCAAAGTAGTCATAACAAGAATACATAACAGATGTGACAAGAGTACATAACAGGTATCAAAATAGGAATCATAACAGTAATCATAACTGGGGTCACAGGAAACACCTATTATTATTATTACTCGTCTGACCCATATATCTCGGTATGTGACCTGGTGTACGGCCAACCCACATACATCCATATATAAGCAAGTCGAGGGTTGTTAACGGAAGTAGATGGAGAACTGATAGAACTTCTTATAGTGGTTTCCATACACCTGGAACCGGCTTTGGAGGCCCAAGGTCCCCCTATTCAGTAATTTCAGATTCACTACCGCCAGTACATATATATATGTGTATATACATACTTTTATACCCCTCCACTATAAGCAAGATATCATTCCGGCATCCATCACTTCCTCCCATACCCATACAAGTTGTCCTTTTTATAGCTTATGAACATAATTATCAGATTTCGGAATGAGCAATGTCATAACAGTAATACATAACAGTGATCAGTACATAACAGTAATCAGGTACTACATTCCCTCTATCGTGATATTATAAGAATCGGTGTATCATGCTTGGTGTCAAGAGATAGCATGATAAATGGTGATGTATATCAAGTAACATGCATAACAATGGATCGATATAGTCCGGATCAGTCATGACATAACAAGAGGGTCTAGCAAGGTAGTGGCATGCCAGGTAGTCAGGTGATAATACACTAGATGTCAGGTGATATACATGTGTTAAAAGGAGCATGTACTAACAAGTATGGAGTAGTAGCATGGTAAGTGGAACATAGTATAAGTCCAGAAGTCAACGACCACGAAGGGTCGGCCAAGCATAGTATGAAAGCAGTAAAAGGTATATGAAATAAAGTATATGAAAACATGAAAAGAAATACTTATCGTCCCGACGAAACGGAACTCAAATAGAGAAGAGCGAGACTACTCGCATACAAGAAAGTAGCGAGTGAGAATACTCGCCTAAACCTCAAAGCGCCGAAAGATCCGAAATCCACGGAATCCGGGGCACGCCATAAACTATGATATATATATGTAGAGTGAAGAGGAGAGAGAAAGAGAGAAGTGAAGATGATGTTAGTCAAGATACAAGTCAAGAAGTATAATATACAACATATAACCAAGTATAAGATCCAAGTTTGAGAAGGTAAATAACGGTAACAAACAGACAGAATTAGTCGACTAGGGTAGGATGGGTAGTCGACTAATAAAGGGGTTAGTCGACTAACAGTCTGGTATAGTCGACTATACTGGGTTCCAGAGAGTTGATATTCTGATTCAGGAAAAGTTAGTCGACTAGGGTCATAGGGGTAGTCGACTAACAGACATGACAAGTCGACTAACAGTTATGTTAAGTCGACTAAATCTGAGATACAGAGAGTTAAGGTTTTGGTTCAGGAAAAGTTAGTCGACTAGGGTCAAGAGTGTAGTCGACTATACTGTGTAATCAGAAAAGGCTACGTTTCAGCTAGGGTTTTCTAGTCGACTAATCTATAGGTCTAGTCGACTAATCGACTGGAAACAGCAAACAGAACAGATTTCTAGGGTTTTGGTTTGATGACTAATTAATCATGGATTTTGAAGACATAATTGAACATGATATGAATACACATGTATACTAAGAATAGACTAAGTCTAGATGAGTAAGATCACTCACCAAAGAGAGTGATTGGTCTCCATGAGGTGAGGGAGTGATGGTGGTGGTGATTGAAGTTGATGAAGAAGATGGTGGAGCCCTTTGGTGTTGTTGAAGACCTTGTGGTGGTTTCCATGGAGATGAAGACCTAGGTGATGCCTTGGGAGTTGGTGGTTAGGGCTTTGGTGAAGAGAAGAGAAGAGAAGAAAGAGAAAGTTGAAGTGAGAATGAATAAAGAAAGGAGAGGAAAGGTATTTATAGGTTTTGACTTTTGTGAAGGTGGTGCAAATATGATAGAAGGGAGGGGGGTTTTTGTAAAGTGGGGAGGTGAGGTGAGTGTCCTTCACTTGGCCACTTGGCCGGCCATGGGGGAGAGAGAGAATGAGTGGGATTTAAAAAGGATTAGGTGAAAGTGAGTGGGATTATGTGGAAAATTGGAATTATTGGAAAATTGGAAAAGGCTTTGGTTAGTGGAGGAAGGAAAGAAATAAGGAAAAGAAAAAGGAAAAATAAATTGGAATAAGGAAAGATATCCCTTGGAAGTAAGGTGGAAATAATGGAAGTGGCGGATTCCCGGAACTGAGTCGTGGATGCTGAAATCTTTCGGGAAAATACCGGAATCGTCCGAAATTCAAGTATCTCGGAACGACCCGAAATAATTACCAAAAATCAATAATAATATATAAAGACCAATAGTGAAATCCGTTTGAAGAAATACTTTATAGTTTTAAAACTAAAAATCCTGGAATCAATAATTTACCGACTCCGTTGGAATTTTCATAAATCATAAAATCCTCAGAAAAGGAATGTAGGTAGAAAATATGATTCTAAGGAATAAAGCCTAAAGGACCATCATGGAATTCCAAACAGTTTGAGAATTAAAAATCCAGGAATCGGTCAGCGGCACTGGCCGACACCGGTTTTGAAGAAATTCCTTTTAATCCAAGAAAATTCCAGAAAATCATATAAAATCTAAAATATTGGAAAACGATGTTTAAAATTAAAATCGGTCAAATCTAATTTTCAGAATGTCCAAACCGAGCAATACTCTGGGATCGGGCCTTCGGTTCAGACTAGGGCTGACTCCGAATCCACGAATCCAAATCCAAGACAAAACAGTCATATAAGGAATTCGTAATACAGGATAAATACAGGAAGCAAATCGAAAAATACGACCGAAAATCTGAATACGCAACTAAGTACGTATTCCGGGAACGGGGTATTACAATCCACCCACCTTACAAAAAATTGCGTCCTCGCAATTTCGTTAAGGGGTAAATTGAATATAAAGGGGACAAGGGTGGAATTTATACCAATTAAGATATGAAGCACTAGAGGTAGGACTCTCAAGCTGGCTGAATAATAATCATACTCTGCACTGCCGGCTGATGATGTCGTGGCTGTGTAATAAATCTTTAGAGTAATGCTGAATAATACTGATGATGTCGTGGCTGTGTAATAAATGAGCCAGAATACCGAAGATAAGAAAACCCTGATAATCCTGAGCATAATAAGGAAGGCCGATAATTTAAGAATCCCGAATACTCAGCATCAATCACTCTGAACAATATAGTAGAGAATATAGAATATCCGTAGAGTATTCCGACTGCTGTCTTCTGAAAGATAGCCAGATCAAGATCGATCTGGAGAATACCAAGCTTCATAGAATTGGTCGAAGAGATCACATAATAGCTTCATTCTGAACCAGCCACTACCTCTCTAGTCTAGTCATATCTTAAAATAGTATAAGGCTTCATAAAACCAAAACAGGGAAAGGATAGGAGGAATTAAGAATCAAAGGAAGATAGTCAAGAAATAGATAACTCTGCACTTGTAGTTGGAATGTATAACCAAGACTCATGTATTCCAGTTGCAAATTTCTTTACCATTAATTTGCCCTATGGACGTACTGAGGAAGTTAGAGCCTAGGCTCTGATACCAACCTGTAACGCCCCGATCCCGGCGATACGGGGACGTCACTGCAACGTATATACGTAAGTCCGAATTACCTTCCCGTATATACGCTAAGCATCAGTACAGACAAGAATCAGAGTACGGAAGCAAATGGTGCATTATACATTCCAACACATATATATATACAATCACAGAGTTATCACCAGAGGTGATGAATATTACAATAATAATACATCACAGATATGCGCAAATGCGAGAATACAAAAGATATACATATATGAACAGTATAAAAGGGTGTCCACATACATGTATACAAGGAATGTACAAGTGTGAATAGAAAAAGGGCACTCACGAGTTTGCTAAGGGAAAACTCGAGAGGCATACAGGGGGTCTGGAAGGATGGAGTACTGAAAGGTCAACCGGGGTCCATGCTACCGCTGCGCCACTCTGATGCAGCAACAGGAAACCCATACGCTCCAAGCTCCATGACCTGGACATGAGAATCCAGGGGAGTCAGTGAAACTCCCCAGGCGAGTATGATATGATGCCAGGTGGCGAGCCAGGATGAGTACAAGTGTCAGGTACCGAAGACAGGAGGGTTAGAACACAAGTGAAATATATATGAACAAGTATAACATAATATCCATAAAACAGGAAATCTAAGGTAAAGCTGATCATAAGCAAAAGTGATTGTATACGCTTAAGTCACGGTCCCATGAGACTAATACATCGAAGGAATAATCCAAACAAGGAAACCCTCATATATATACCCTTGTCTCATGCCACAGAAATCCAAGCGTATAGAATCAGAGTTGCAAAGTAGTCATAACAAGAATACATAACAGATGTGACAAGAGTACATAACAGGTATCAAAACAGGAATCATAACAGTAATCATAACTGGGGTCACAGGAAACACCTATTATTATTATTACTCGTCTGACCCATATATCTCGGTATGTGACCTGGTGTACGGCCAACCCACATACATCCATATATAAGCAAGTCGAGGGTTGTTAACGGAAGTAGATGGAGAACTGATAGAACTTCTTATAGTGGTTTCCATACACCTGGAACCGGCTTTGGAGGCCCAGGTCCCCCTATTCAGTAATTTCAGATTCACTACCGCCAGTACATATATATGTGTATATACATACTTTTATACCCCTCCACTATAAGCAAGATATCATTCCGGCATCCATCACTTCCTCCCATACCATACAAGTTGTCCTTTTTATAGCTTATGAACATAATTATCAGATTTCGGGAATGAGCAATGTCATAACAGTAATACATAACAGTGATCAGTACATAACAGTAATCAGGTACTACATTCCCTCTATCGTGATAATTATAAGAATCGGTGTATCATGCTTGGTGTCAAGAGATAGCATGATAAATGGTGATGTATATCAAGTAACATGCATAACAATGGATCGATATAGTCCGGATCAGTCATGACATAACAAGAGGGTCTAGCAAGGTAGTGGCATGCCAGGTAGTCAGGTGATAATACACTAGATGTCAGGTGATATACATGTGTTAAAAGGGAGCATGTAACTAACAAGTATGGAGTAGTAGCATGGTAAGTGGAACATAGTATAAGTCCAGAAGTCAACGACCACGAAGGGTCGGCCAAGCATAGTATGAAAGCAGTAAAAGGTATATGAAATAAAGTATATGAAAACATGAAAAGAAATACTTATCGTCCCGACGAAACGGAACTCAAATAGAGAAGAGCGAGACTACTCGCATACAAGAAAGTAGCGAGTGAGAATACTCGCCTAAACCTCAAAGCGCCGAAAGATCCGAAATCCACGGAATCCGGGGCACGCCATAAACTATGATATATATATGTAGAGTGAAGAGGAGAGAGAAAGAGAGAAGTGAAGATGATGTTAGTCAAGATACAAGTCAAGAAGTATAATATACAACATATAAACCAAGTATAAGATCCAAGTTTGAGAAGGTAAATAACGGTAACAAACAGACAGAATTAGTCGACTAGGGTAGGATGGGTAGTCGACTAATAAAGGGGTTAGTCGACTAACAGTCTGGTATAGTCGACTAATACTGGGTTCCAGAGAGTTGATATTCTGATTCAGGAAAAGTTAGTCGACTAGGGTCATAGGGGTAGTCGACTAACAGACATGACAAGTCGACTAACAGTTATGTTAAGTCGACTAAATCTGAGATACAGAGAGTTAAGGTTTTGGTTCAGGAAAAGTTAGTCGACTAGGGTCAAGGGTGTAGTCGACTAATACTGTGTAATCAGAAAAGGCTACGTTTCAGTTAGGGTTTTCTAGTCGACTAATCTATAGGTCTAGTCGACTAATCGACTGGAAACAACAAACAGAACAGATTTCTAGGGTTTTGGTTTGATGACTAATTAATCATGGATTTTGAAGACATAATTGAACATGATATGAATACACATGTATACTAAGAATAGACTAAGTCTAGATGAGTAAGATCACTCACCAAAGAGAGTGATTGGTCTCCATGAGGTGAGGGAGTGATGGTGGTGGTGATTGAAGTTGATGAAGAAGATGGTGGAGCCCTTTGGTGTTGTTGAAGACCTTGTGGTGGTTTCCATGGAGATGAAGACCTAGGTGATGCCTTGGGAGTTGGTGGTTAGGGCTTTGGTGAAGAGAAGAGAAGAGAAGAAAGAGAAAGTTGAAGTGAGAATGAATAAAGAAAGGAGAGGAAAGGTATTTATAGGTTTTGACTTTTGTGAAGGTGGTGCAAATATGATAGAAGGGAGGGGGGTTTTTGTAAAGTGGGGAGGTGAGGTGAGTGTCCTTCACTTGGCCACTTGGCCGGCCATGGGGGAGAGAGAGAATGAGTGGGATTTAAAAAGGATTAGGTGAAAGTGAGTGGGATTATGTGGAAAATTGGAATTATTGGAAAATTGGAAAAGGCTTTGGTTAGTGGAGGAAGGAAAGAAATAAAGGAAAAGGAAAAAGGAAAAATAAATTGGAATAAGGAAAGATATTCCCTTGGAAGTAAAGGTGGAAATAATGGAAGTGGCGGATTCCCGGAACTGAGTCGTGGATGCTGAAATCTTTCGGGAAAATACCGGAATCGTCCGAAATTCAAGTATCTCGGAACGACCCGAAATAATTACCAAAAATCAATAATAATATATAAAGACCAATAGTGAAATCCGTTTGAAGAAATACTTTATAGTTTTAAAACTAAAAATCCTGAAATCAATAATTTACCGACTCCGTTGGAATTTTCATAAATTCATAAAATCCTCAGAAAAGGAATGTAGGTAGAAAATATGATTCTAAGGAATAAAGCCTAAAGGACCATCATGGAATTCCAAACAGTTTGAGAATTAAAAATCCAGGAATCGGTCAGCGGCACTGGCCGACACCGGTTTTGAAGAAATTCCTTTTAATCTAAGAAAATTCCAGAAAATCATATAAAATCTAAAATATTAGAAAACGATGTTTAAAATTAAAATCGGTCAAATCTAATTATCAGAATGTCCAAACCGAGCAATACTCTGGGATCGGGCCTTCGGTTCAGACTAGGGCTGACTCCGAATCCACGAATCCAAATCCAAGACAAAACAGTCATATAAGGAATTCGTAATACAGGATAAATACAGGAAGCAAATCGAAAAAATACGACCGAAAATCTGAATACGCAACTAAGTACGTATTCCGGGAACGGGGTATTACACCCCTTAGTTCATTGCAGACTCTTATTCGCTATTATGTCCATATTACCTCTAAACAGTGAATTCTCTTTCTAGTGGTTCCCAATCTATCATGTCTATATTGCTTTTAAACAGGCGGATCTTTACCTTTCCTGTCCCAACAGATTCATTTTAACTTATTAGGATAACATGCAACTCCTGATAACTTACTCTTTACTGATCCTATCATGTTCGACCTCTGAATTGGTTTAGCTATACTCTTAATTCTTTCGGGAGATCACTTTCTTGGAGCCACATCACCACCTTTAGTTCTTTCGAGGACTAATACACTTCACAGAAGGTCTAAACTACCTGGAGTAATAAAAGAGGATAGCGCACTACCTGGAGTAATAAAAAAGGACAACGAGCAAAGAAGTAAAAAAGAGAATAGACACAATAGGCAAGTTATTTTAGCCCAATGGACTAACCTCGCTAGATTCATATACTCGCCAGATGGCTCCCTAGCTCACCAAACATATGACGTGTCCGCACTATACTTACTCTAAACTGGTTCAAACACTGAAAGTAATTCAAACTGTTTCAAAATTCGAACCAGCCCGTTATGGATTAACGAGAATTTTAAAGTTTTTTTTGACACTTCCAAAAGATAAAATCCTATATAGCCCTTTAACTAATCCATACGACATCTAACTTATCGACACTTCTAAAAGGCAAGTCGAGAACAGTTGAACAGACAGTTCAGACTCAGCCAAACTAGTTAGCTTCGCTCAGAAGCTTGCAGATAGCCTAGCAGCAGGCTAATTATGCATAAAGTTTATTCTCGCAGTAGGCTAGTCCCACTAAATCTTTAACTTTGCTAAGAAGCTTGGAGCATTAGCCTCGCAATAGGTTAGCTCCGCTTGGAACATTAGCCCCGCAGTAGGCGATCTCCACTTGAGATGTTAGCCTCGCCGTAGGCTAGCTCCGCTTTGGAGCGTTAGCCTCGCGGTAGGCTATTCCTCTTGGAGCGTTAGCTCGCAACATGTTAACTCCATGTCACTTTGACTGTTTCAATTCCTGAGCGGGATTAGTGGGGTAACCCCCATTACATTAATAGGTTAATACTCACTTTAAGTGGGCAATTATGCCCCACTACATCCCCATTAAGTAGAGACATTTTAGAGGGTCATGCCACTTTGAAAAGCCAGACGGCTATTTTCGCTTTGCAAGAAGCTGCGATAGGCTCGTGCAGAGCGTGTCTAGCCTCACGATCGAGGCTATAAAGGCTATTTTGAGCCTTTGCTAATTTCGAGGGGTAGTTACCCCTGTGAGGCCTATAAATAGCCCATTAGTAGGCTGAGAGGGTGTTGAAAATCTACAACCGATCAAACAATAGAGAAACACGAGTTGAAGACTCGGAAGTGAAAGTGGAAGTGTAGAAGATCTATCACTAGTAAGAAATTGAAAATAATCACTACACAACCAAAAAACACAAGATTTAACGTGGTTCGGCAATGTTCCTACGTCTACGGAGAGGAGGGAAGAAATTTTTATTGAAAACAGAGAAGAAAATCCAAGAGCAACAAGGAGATCTCTCTCTCACACAACTCTCAATGGTAGAAAATAAAATTTCTCTTGAATTCTTGACACTTCTTGACTCATCTTCATAAGGCAAACTTCAAGGGGTTCATATAGGCACCTAGAATGATCCCAATTCTTCACAAACTCAAATAACCAAATCAATATCGCCTCAGAGAAATAGAAAATTTGTATCAAACTAAAACAAGAAATAGATCTGCTTTATAAAACTTCCAGAATCTGTATTAGTTGACTAGGGCAAATCATTAGTCGACTAATACCCAGTATTACCCAACTACACTTAGAGTCTAGTCGACTACTGTAATGCAATATGAGAATCCAACTCTCTGTTGTAGGGTCTACTCGACTATGCCAAAGTATCAATCGACTATCTCATGACCTAGTCGACTAATAAGACCATTAGTCGACTAATAACATGCATAATGTCTGTACACGTCTGTGTTTGATTTGTGAAGCTTGAAACATATCCACCTGAACCTGAATTCTTCTCTAATAAATATGAGGCACTCCAAATACTAACAATCTCCACCTCGACCATGTTCATTGTGTCCCTCTGTAGAAATTGGCCTCTGCTTCATTCGCTTTCCTTTCTCCCCCTATTTGTGACTTCACATGGCTCCCTCCCAAGAGCCTGTTCGTCACTTTACCTTTGGAGAACCTTTATGAAATTCAGAGATGCTCTGAACTTTTTCACCGGGATGGTCTTCGTGATCATATCTGCTGGATTTTTCTTCGTGTTGATCTTTATCAAATTGATCACCTTATCATCCATGGCCCATTGACGTATCTTGTGATACCTCACATCAATGTACTTCGTCCGCTTTTAATACCTATGATCCTTAACGAGATGAATCGCACTCTGCTATCAATGAATCTTGATTGAACTTTTTCCTGCACACAAAATATAAAATATTAGATCTGAGAATTAAAGGTGTGCAAGTGCTCAATTCGAATCCGCGGTAGCAGTGGCTATGCGGGTCGTGATCCTCTGGGAGGGACTAGCGATAGAAGCGTTTGTAAGATTCTCTAAAAATTATTTTCTTTTTTTTTTATTTACAATGTTATATGATATTTACAATGAGAAGGTGAAGAATAAATGTGGGAGAGATGAAGATCTAAACTAAATTAAAAAGAAAGAAACTATAACACGTACAAACCTCTTCTACCTTGCTTACCTTTGATCTGTTCGCAACGACTTACCTTGTCTTGGAAGGCGTGCAAGTATGGCGTGTATAGGATCGTCCACCTTCGCTACCTACACTATGAAAAGAAAAGACAATCTAAAGAAGGATTGTTCATCTCCATAAGCCATCAAGTGCTCTTCTTCGGCTAGGCAGTCTCGAAGCAATCAGATCTCATGGTTCACAAAATATTAGAGAGAAACAATAACAGAAAACAAGAACAAAGAAAACAAGAATAAAACATGAAGAAATAAAACAAGAATAAAAAAGACAAACCTCGAGCAGATTTCATTAACAATAGAAGAAATGTTGGCTTACACCAATGTCACCTCAGTACAAGCATGAACTCCTTCCTCCATGAAAGCTTCCTCCACTCTCAGTTTACAAAAAGGAAAAATAAAAATTACAAAAGAGAAAAGAAAACCTAAACTAGAAGAAAGCCTAAAAACCCTAGCTTTAGCTCTGTATTTTCTGTGTGTCCTTCTCTGTTGCTCTGCAGGGGTATTTATAGGAGCTGGAAGAAGTAGAGTCCCAGTACAACTCTGTCCTGCAACTTGTTATCATGTTGATCACCGAATATGTCTTATCTGCGGATTGAATTGGAAAGTTTTATCAACATAAGAGTTGTAGGTCTTCAAGTCTTCTTTCTGGAGCATCTTAAATCATCGGATTTGAATATCTGTAGCAAAAGTTATAATCTGAATACTAAAACATGTACAGTCTGAATCCGAATTTATCTTTAAACTCTTCTCCTTTTATCTTTAGGATTGTCTTGCAAGCAACTAGGGTTGAGTAGAAGTCCATCCCTTTTCTTTTCTTTTAGTAATTGCAAATTTTACACATGGGCTTGCAACTTTGACATTTGGTAATTGCAACTTTGCATTGGGCTTGGACATGGGCTTC
The DNA here is from genome assembly GCA_038442645.1 of Agave tequilana. NCBI lineage: Eukaryota > Viridiplantae > Streptophyta > Magnoliopsida > Asparagales > Asparagaceae > Agave > Agave tequilana. The sequence goes on along the minus strand of JAVJIF010003986.1, from coordinate 195,564 downwards.
TTTTGGGCTTCTGGGCTTCTTTTAAGGCGTTATTTCTTTATTTTTTTATTACTCAAGGCCTGCCCACAATAAATAATAAAATATTAGTAATAGTGCATAATTATAGGAATAAATATGAAAATGTAATGGTAAATGTCATGATAAAAATGCACTTTTCACTACCAATCACACCCCCACACTTATCTTTTTGCTCGTCCTCGAATAAAAATCAAAGAGAAAAAGAAAAATTAATCTAACCTAACTCACTTTCGTAGGAATCACGATTGCACTTAGCATGTGCAACAAGCCGTTAAACCTCTAGGTTACCCTAGAGGACGAGTGTTGTCTCGTGAGGGTTTTCAGCGGATTGCACCCACAAAATCCATAAAAAGGTAAATATTTGAATTATATTTGAAGAGACTAAGTAGTCTATAAGTTTTAGGATTATCATTTTTATTCATTCTTAAACTTAGTCTTAATAAAGTGAATTGTTATTTATTTTAGGTAAGGATCAAAATTGAATGTTTGTATAGTCTTTTTCGTTACCAAAAATCATATGCATCCTTATGAATTTTTACTAGGAATTCCTTAACTTGGACTCTCATGCCTCTTTATTATTTTTATAACATCATCTAATTTTCTTTCGTGTAAGTATCAAGGCTTCTTGAGGCCCTCATACCTAACTAATTGACTAATAGATGTGTTAATATAATTATTTTTTTTTTGGCATGTATAACTCATCTAATTTTCTTTCGTGTAAGTATCAAGGCTTCTTAAGGCCCTAATACCTAACTAATTGATTATTAGATGTGTTAGTACATATAAGTAATTTTTCTTAGTTTAGGCTTTCTAATCCACCCATGTAGCGAACTTAAAGTCAGTGACTCCCAAACCGGTCGGCTTTAGGGCACCAGGTGAGAAAACACCCCGCGGACTCAAATTCGAATGAACTAGGCCACAAAACTAAGGTTTTATTATTATTATTATTTTTTTTTTTACACTCACCTTTAGGCGTGAATACTTATGCTTCTTGAGGCACATGTATCCAGCTTAATTAGTGATTTTCCTCTTTTTTTATTTATTTTTTTAATATATGAGGCACAAAGGTCTTTGTCTTAGAATCCTAGATATGCATTAGGTATGCACATTTCATTAAGGTAAAAAATCAAGACTAATTACTTATTCAATTTCTCCTCCTATACCTAAAATTTAAACAATTTATTTATTTTGACCAAGTTTTTAGAAATCCAAATCATGATTTTCCTAATCCTTAAAACTAACTTAGATTTCTTTCAAAAAAATAAGTCAAAATATTTCCTTTTTATAACATTTTTTTTAAAATTTTTTTATTAACAAATTTTGTTAGTTTCTACCTATGTTAGTATGTTAGTAAAGCCCACCCCCACACTTATCTCATGCATTGTCCTCAATGTATGAATGAATGCATATATGCATGAAACAGAACAAGGGAAGGCGGAAGTTACCTTAAGGTGGTGGTTCCGGAGGTGGTCTAATTAGGCCAAGCGTTACTACCCAATCAAGATAACATATAATTTGGTGGAACCCACCAGAAATTTTCTTTACATAACCCACTAAAATATATGTATAATTATTTTTTAAAATTTCCACCCCATTAAATTTCCAAATTCCATAATTAGTTTCAAAGTCAATTGTGTCAACCTCCTTGTCCCAAAATGGAGTATGAAAAGATGGAATTATTGACTTGGACGTGGGAAGTACGGGAACGAATACCGACTCAGGAAAGAAACTCAAATCAAGTAAGGGTTCTGGAGTCGGTCTAGGTTCAGGAAGTGGGTCCAAATCAATAAGTTGAAGCTCAAGTCCACGATAATCTTCCCTCAATGGAATGTGACTCAATGGTGGTGATTCAAGTTCAGGAATGATATGAGTGGGGATCAAAACTGACTCGAAAATATTACCTAAGTCGGGTAACAAAACAGGAGTCAATAATGATTCGGGAATTTGAACTTGATCATAGATTTGAGAATCTAGGTCACATATCTCATTGGGTTCAATTTCATAAAAATGAGAACTTGCCAATTTATCCATGGGACTTTCAAAATTGCACAATTGGTCAAGTTCAATATGATCATCAAAAATGGGTGACTCAATTTCATGATGAATTGGAACAGGATCCAATGTTGACTCGGGAAAAGTGAAATTAGGTGGAGACACTAAAGTTATTATTGAATTAGGAAATAAAATTGAATCACCGAGTGGAGGATCATGATCATATTCATGTTCAAGTTCTATTTCAGGAAAGGAAAAACTTGCCAAGTTATCAAAATTTGAAGTTTCGGCAAGTTCACATGATGGCACTGAATTAGAATCTTGTTGTCCAAAGCAACTTGGTTCGTCAGCTCTAAGAGAGTGGTCAGCAAAAGCAGAAATGGCCGAACGGTGAGAACGTAAAGATTGAACCATCAGATCTATTTCACGATCACGGGCTAATCTAGCCTGAGTCATGGCTGCAAGCATCCTTTCATAGTCGATAGGTGCATCATGCTGTGATTGGATTGAAAAGATGAAATATAATCGTGATGAAGTTGTGAGTCGGTGGACTCACGCATCATCATGTCTGCAATTGATGGTAATTGTTGCTTGGACTCATGCATACTTATCATTTCCCCGATAGATGGTATTCTAGTCTGAATGGGTGGATCAGAGTATGACTCTTGGGAATATTGTGGACAAGGTGGAAACGGAGGACAAGTCGGTTGAAAATTGGACTCGGGGGAAGCGAAACCCCATGAACTCTGTGAAGAGTTGAAAGTATGAAAATTATGGTCATAAAATGGGGGGGTATGGGTTATAATCATTCGGATAAGACCATTCCGGCACACTAGATTGGTTAAAATTATGATATGCCGGGTTGGTAATATCCGAAAAAGTATTTGGTGTGAAATGTGGATTAAAATTGAAAAAATTATTATTATATGCCATATCACACCAACACAAACAAAAAGAAAACAAACAAAGAAGCAAACAAAAAAGAAAAAATTCTAACCTAAGTTAGGGTAGACCTATGACCTAGACGACTCCTAACTGGTTAGACTGTTCACGGGAGGTAGGGTGCAGACTTTGACCACAAGTTAATCAGCCAGGTCAGGGTAAGAGTGGTGGGAGGTTTTCCGTCAAAGACGTTCCTTAATTAAATAACCACCAATCTTCGGGCTTTCGGCCCTCAATCCCCTTCCTAGACACTGATTTGGCAGGAGTCAACTTCCAGCACCGTTCCCCCTTAGAATAATCTCCTAATTGAGTCCGAGATGTCCCTAGGGCCAACGTCTACTAATTTTTAGTTAGGCTTGGGTTAGTGAGTGCTTGGAATATGATTTTTGGGCTAAGGAAGGGTGATGAAATCCCCACCTTATCTTGTTAATGGGTTATGCCCTTAAGATATTTTTGTGCAAGTGTACAAGAATATGTAAATAAGATTCACTCAAAGCATCAACCAAGAGATGAGTCCTATTCTACATGCAATGCGAACGTACCTTGCTCCAGCACTCTTCAACAGTAAAATAAAGGAATTGAAAAGACACGTGCCTAATATGCAAATGTCTAATCAATTTTTATCTTTTACAACAAATATTTTACTGTTGAATTAATTAGCAGTATACAGGTTTTTCACAGAACAAATATTAATAGAGCAGAAAATAACTCTTGTAATTTGTAGCAACCTGCAGAAATTGCAGTTAGTAGTTCACTACTAAGGTCGCGTTTCCGCGGCTATTGCCGCGGATCCGCGGCACTCTAGTAGGCTCTGATGCTCTGCCTTCGAGGGCAGAGGCACAGAGTTGCTATATGTCCACTTCTGCTGTTGTTTTTCTGTTCTCCAAACCTGCAAACAGAAAAGAATAAACGAATTAGTTAATAATTTTTTTTATTATTAGAGAATAACTTACCGTCCCTCCCCGGCAACGGCGCCAATTTTTTGATTGAACTTTTTCCTGCACACAAAATATAAAATATTAGATCTGAGAATTAAAGGTGTGCAAGTGCTCAATTCGAATCCGCGGTAGCAGTGGCTATGCGGGTCGTGATCCTCTGGGAGGGACTAGCGATAGAAGCGTTTGTAAGATTCTCTAAAAATTATTTTCTTTTTTTTTATTTACAATGGTATATGATATTTACAATGAGAAGGTGAAGAATAAATGTGGGAGAGATGAAGATCTAAACTAAATTAAAAAGAAAGAAACTATAACACGTACAAACCTCTTCTACCTTGCTTACCTTTGATCTGTTCGCAACGACTTACCTTGTCTTGGAAGGCGTGCAAGTATGGCATATAGGATCGTCCACCTTCGCTACCTACACTATGAAAAGAAAAGACAATCTAAAGAAGGATTGTTCATCTCCATAAGCCATCAAGTGCTCTTCTTCGGCTAGGCAGTCTCGAAGCAATCAGATCTCATGGTTCACAAAATATTAGAGAGAAACAATAACAGAAAACAAGAACAGAGAAAACAAGAATAAAATATGAAGAAATAAAACAAGAATAAAAAAGACAAACCTCGAGCAGATTTCATTAACAATAGAAGAAATGTTGGCTTACACCAATGTCACCTCAGTACAAGCATGAACTCCTTCCTCCATGAAAGCTTCCTCCACTCTCAATTTACAAAAAGGAAAAATAAAAATTACAAAAGAGAAAAGAAAACCTAAACTAGAAGAAAGCCTAAAAACCCTAGCTTTGGCTCTGTATTTTCTGTGTGTCCTTCTCTGTTGCTCTGCAGGGGTATTTATAGGAGCTGGAAGAAGTAGAGTCTCAGTACAACTCTGTCCTGCAACTTGTTATCATGTTGATCACCGAATATGTCTTATCTGCGGATTGAATTGGAAAGTTTGATCAACATAAGAGTTGTAGGTCTTCAAGTCTTCTTTCTGGAGCATCTTAAATCATCGGATTTGAATATCTGTAGCAAAAGTTATAATCTGAATACTAAAACATGTACAGTCTGAATCCGAATTTATCTTTAAACTCTTCTCCTTTTATCTTTAGGATTGTCTTGCAAGCAACTAGGGTTGAGTAGAAGTCTATCCCTTTCCTTTTCTTTTAGTAATTGCAAATTTTGTACATGGGCTTGCAACTTTGACATTTGGTAATTGCAACTTTGCATTGGGCTTGGACATGGGCTTCTTTTGGGCTTCTGGGCTTCTTTTAAGGCGTTATTTCTTTATTTTTTTATTACTCAAGGCCTGCACACAATAAATAATAAAATATTAGTAATAGTGCATAATTATAGGAATAAATATGAAAATGTGATGGTAAATGTCATGATAAAAATGCACTTTTCACTACCAATCAAATCTGAACTGAATCTTATATGATACTAAATGTCTCAACCAATTCTCTCAACCATAAAACTTTCTTTGATGCCTCAACTGCAGCCATGTGCTCCACCTCTGTTGTTGAAAGAGCAATTTTATTTTGCAGCTCTGGCATCCAACTTATGATGCACTCAGTTACTGTGAACACATAACCCGTCGTAAATCTTCGTTGATCAAGATCTCCTGCATAATCTGCATCAACATAGCCTTATAGTAACCTAAACTTTCCTGTTTTCAATCTCTGAAACACCAAGCCTAGTCTCGTAGATATCATAGCACCCACTTTACTGATTCCCAATGTTGCTTTCCTGGATTTGATATGAACCGACTTACTATACTAACTGCATAGGCTAAGTCAGGCCTAGTGCAGACCATAGTATACATGAGTGATCCCATCTCACTAGCATATGATACTCGAGACATCTCCTCCTCCTCTTCCGGTGATTGTAGATACTGCTTGGAGGATAATTTAAAGTGACCTGCCAAAGGAGTGGTGACCGATCTTGCTTTTACCATATTGAATCTTTTCAACACCTTGAGAACATATTTCTCCTGGGATAGCCAAAGTCTGTCTTAACCTCTGTCTCGAGTGATTTCCATACCTAAGATCTTTTTGGCTTCTCTTAAATCCTTCATGTCAAATTCCTTCTTCAGCTGAGCTTTACGCTTCTGAACATGTGTCTTGTTTCTCGCAACAATCAGCATATCATCCACATATAACAGCAAGTATATCGGATTATCACTCTGCTTAAAATAGATACAACTATCATGCTCACATCGGTTATGTTTGGCCTTGATCATGAAAGAGTCGAACCGCTTGTACCACTGCCTGGGAGACTGCTTAAGTCTATAGAGGGACTTCTTTAGAAGACACACCTTATTTTCTTTACCTTCTTGAATATAATCTTCAGGTTTTTTTATGTATATCTTCTCCTCCAGCTCACCGTACAGAAACGCTGTTTTAATATATCTATCTGCTCCAACTCTACATCAAACTGAACAACTATCGTCAATAACATCTGAATAGATATATGTTTGACTATAAGAAAGATCTCATTGTAGTCAATACCCTCCTTCTGAGCATATCTTTTAGCAACTAACCTTGTCTTGTATTTCTCATTATCCTTCTGACGAAAGACCCATCTGCAACCTATTGCCTTGAAATCCTTTGGAAGATCGATGAATGCGCATGTTTAGATTCTATTCAAAGACTCCATCTTTTACTCCATGACTATAATTCACTTGCCATGATCATCTGCCTTGATCGCTTCCCTGTAACTGTTAGGCTCACCTATTTCTGTTACTAATGCGAAAGAGACATGATCATCATCCCAGCCATACTTTGTAGGTCGCACCTTAACTCTAACTGATCGCCTCAACGATTTAGGTTGCTCTTGAGTAGCCTTCTGTTTGTCCTCATTCAAATCTGAGGAGTCCTTTCTGACCCTTCAGGCCTTTTAGGGCTCTCTGAGAACTCAACTCCTTTTTCTTAAGTATCTGATGAACTATCTGAAGCTCCATCTTGCGCTTTATCCTCGGTCTCTGACTTTTCTCGCAAAATTGATTCTTCGTCAAAGATCATATCTCTGCTGGTAAAGGCGCTCCTTTTCTCAGGATCCTAAAGTCTGAGACCCTTGACTCCTTTGGTGAACCTAAAGAAGATATGCTTCTTAGACTTGGATTCTAGTTTGTTTCTTTTCTGACTATCAACCAACCTATATGTCGGGCAACTGAAAATCTGTAAGGTTGAATAGTCCACAGATACTCATCGCCGTATATCCTCTAGGATTTGAAGATCAATTGTTGTTTATGGTTATATGTTTACCAGATAACTCGCATGATTCACCGCCTCTGCCTAAAATCGTTCTGACATATCAGCCTGTAATTTGATACTGCGGGCATACTCTGTGAGTGTCTGATTCATGCGCTCTGCTACTCCGTTTTATTCTGGTCATCTGGAATACTTAGTTGGTGTTTGATGCTCTTGTTTGCTAAGTAGTTTTTGAATTCTTTAGAGGTATACTTGCTTCCATTATTGGACCTCAAGACTTTCACCTCTACCCTGTATGATTTTCCATCATAGTTTTTCACTCCTTGAACTTCAGAAATACTTCTGATTTCTGTTTCAAGAAGTATATCCAAACTTTTCTTGAAAAATAATTTATGAAAGTGTCATAGTACCTAGCATCCCCAATGGATGCTATTGGCGAAGACCCCCACACATCCGTGTGTATGAGATCTAGCAAGCCCTTTGCCTTGTGCTGAGATGTAGAGAAAGCTACTCTATGTTGCCTATCTATAACGCAAAATTTACAAAGATTAAGTTTGGAATATTTGATACCTGGTAGAGCACTCTTTTCGTGTAGGACTTGAAGACCTACCTCGTGAAATCACCTAGAGGGGGGGTGAATAGGTGATGGCTATATGAAATATGGCAATAATGCGGAATTAAAATTCTACTTAACAATTAGCTCAATTAAAAAGACTTGCAATGTAAAAGACAATAAATAGTGCAAGAATTAAAGAGAGTTAGAGTTTAGAGAAAATTGAGCAAACGCAAACACGAGGATATGTTTCCGAGGTTCGAGCCACGCTCTACGTCCCCGCCTTCATACTTGAAGGATTTTCACTATTGTTGATCCCACTGGATCGCCAATACAAGGACACACTTGTCCAATCTCTCGTGATGCCGCAACACCACCGGAGCACACTAGCTCGCTTGAGGCCGATGCCTCTACAACTTCGCTCAAGAAGAAGGTTGATCACACTTGATCACAAAACGCTCACTTAGCACAATCCTATAACCAATATGTAGAAGTAGAACTTGGGATTGTGAAGTGCAAAAGTCTAGAGTGAAGTAGAGGAATGAGCTTCAAGTGGGTGTTTGGAAATTTTGGCTTTTGCGAGAAATCTTTTCTAAAGAGAAAACTTGTAAAAATGATTTTCAATACTTGTAAAAATTGTTGTCTTATCATGTTGAAATGACCACCTTTTTATAGAGGATGAAAATACAAGTTAACAGCTAGAAAAATCCGTTGGGGTAAGATCCCAACAAAAATCTGTCAGAAAATAGAGCTGTTGGAGTCTGTCAGAATTTCTGACAACTAGCGGTCGACCGGGTCGGTCGACCGTCAACGGTCATATTTCTGACCGTTGGGGGACATCGGTCGACCGCCCCGGTCGACCCAAACAAACAGAGAGCACTGTCAAGTGCCCGGTCGACCCGAGCGGTCGGCCGACGTGCACACATGCACAGTTGTGCACGTCGGTCGACCCGAGCGGTCGACCGGCCTCTGTCAGATCTGTTAAAACAGATTCTGCAGAAACCAGAAAAAGGAATTTGGTTTTGCTCTTATGGTTTAAGGATATTATAAATGAGGTGCTAGACCTAATAAATCTAAGAGTATGATCATAGATCAATGCTCAAACATGTTCTATCTTTTTGATAAAAATCCTTTTTAATAAAAACTTGTTTTTCCAACAATCGTTTTCAAAACTTGGTATTTCTAAAACTAATTTTCCAAAACATGATTTTTCTCAAACTATGTTGAAAATACTGAAATGAAAATTCTTTTGAAGCCTTGAAGCAAACTAAGTGTGTGTGAGTGACAATCCCAAATAATCTACTTCTAACATCTAGGTTTTGACAAAATGTCTAAAAAGAAAAGTAAAATACAAATCTTGGTCTTTTTTTCAAAGTCTTGATCCCGAAGCTTTCTACCGTGCTTGGCTTGGGAATGCAAATCTTTAGCGGCGTCCAAACTTGTAAGTCTTGATCGTGGAGCCGTCAAATCAACTTGTTCTATAACCTAAAATCCTTTTAAACAAAATTGTTAAATACATAACTAAATATGGTTTGTTATCATCAAAATATACATCGAGATATTGGGCTAATGGCCTTTGGGCCAACAATCTCCCCCTTTTTGATGATGACAACACATATATAGTTATTACAAATATTTTAGGTAGTGACTTCAAGTGAAGCTCCCCCTCAACACATGTATATAATGAAAACATACTCAGGCATAGATAAATGACACAAATAGTAATCAAACATACACAAGTCCATGTCATAAATGATAACACATATATAAAAACACATGTCCATAACACAAATATATATAGATAAAAGCACATGTCCACAACACAAATATATCAAGTACATGTCCACAATACCAAAATACTAAAAGATGTGTCCACAACACAGAAAATGTCAAGTACAACACCAAAATACTAAAAGGATGTCCAACACAAAGATAATGCAAAATACAAGCACACAAAATATAAGCCTCTCCATCAATAACTCTCCCCCTTTTTGACATCATCAAATAAGGGGTAGTCACTCAGCACCATCATCGTCCTCATCATCGTCTTCCTCAGACGAGCTCTCCTCAGAATCACCCTCGGCCATCTGCTCATCACCATCATCATCAGCATCCTCATCAGAAGAAGAACCTGCCTCCTCTGGATCAATGCCTGCAACACCTGGCTGAGGTGGTGAAATAGCAAAAGGAGCCCTGGCAGGAAATGGAGGGCCGGAGGATAGAAGTGGTCGGGCAAAAGATGTGGGATCAGGACCAAGCATGTTGAGCTTCACAAAGAGTGCCTCAAATTGCGAGTCTATGAATCTCATGGAGTCAGCAAAGTAAGACATATCATTGCGAATGCCCTGAAAGCGCGAGTCCATCTCCGCGCGAAAAGCTGCATCTCGTTGTTCGATCCAAGACTGGTGCTCCTGGATCTGAGAGCGAAACTCAGAAGAGATGAAAGTCTGGAAATCAGGAGACATGGAAGGCCCGGGAGCAGAGGAAGTCCCTGGGGCAGAAGAGGACCCTGGGGCAGATGATGACCCTGGAATATCAGCAGGAGGAACAGGAGGCTGCTCAGGAGCGAGTTGTCGCGCCCTGGCTAGCATCCTCTTGATCAGGCTGCTATCTAAGTTCACAGAGGGTTCAGAGGGACTTTCAGAAGACAGATCAAACCCTAGTTGTTTAAGAAGATAAGTGATGAGCATCCCATAAGGCAAGTGCCTACCGGGCATGCGGATTTGATCTGAAGCTATGTGTGATGCTATGAAACGGGGGACATCAATCTTAATGCCTTTCAGAAGACAATAGATAATCAGTGGAACAGACCCCTAGCATGGCTATATTCCCCAGACTTGGGTAAAATATTGTAAAAGACAAATTTGGCTAGGACTTGGGCGGTGAAAGTGAACTTGTTTACCTCCTCATTCCTGACCAAACCGGGGTTGTCATTCCCTTGAATCAAAGTGGAAGCGGTGAGCGCAGACTCACCGTCCGGATAGACAAAGTCATGGAGATCAAAAGAATATGCATCAACTCCTCCAGGGGAGAGATGTAACATATCAGCAAAATGACTTAGGTCAATGTCGATGTCAATGGATCAAACGCTAACAACAAGATATGAATAGGTGTAAGTGCTAATCTAGTAAACTAAATGCGCTAAATGCGGAATCTTAAAACTATTCTTGCAACACACTTAATACAACACACGAGTGTAGCCGAATTCCCCGTGAAGGACTCTGGACTAACTCCTCTTGATTCCCCTTGAATGGGTTGAGGTGCTATGTGAAGCTCTTGTGGTTAAGTATAAGTGAGGCTCACACACACGCATATAATAGATATGGCAATATGAAACAATGCAAGGCAGCACAAGCAATATGAATAATATGAATGAAGTGAAAGATGCTATGCACAACACAAATAGAGAGAGGGTTAGAGAGACAATGGATCAAACGCTAACAACAAGATATGTTTCGAGGTTCGAGCCCTTAGCTCTACATCCCCGCCTACACCACCGTGTAGGATTTCTAATCCACTATCTCCCACCGAGGGAACCTCTACCGAAGAGGATTTGTTACAACACTAGGAGTACCAAAACTCCTCTCTCAAACACCGCCTCACAACTGAGGGGTAGGCCCGTAGCCAATACAACAACCACAAACACCTCTACCGAAGAGGGTTTCCAAACCAAACTCCACCTCTCACTAGAGGGAGCAAACACCAAGCCTCAACCTCTACCAAAGAGGGAGCAAACCAATCACCCGATCAACCTCTACCAAAGAGGGATACAACAAATACAAGGGTGTACAACTTGGAGGCTCAATCAACCTCAAACAATCTCTTTTCCTTCTTTCTTTCCCACAAAAACAAGATCCTAATAGAATAGGATAGATGATAGCTCAAGTGTGAAAATCAAGGTGTTTTGGAAATCAAATAGCAAAGAAAACTCCTTGGGAAAAACACTTGCAATATGATAGAAATGAAGATCTAAAGCAATATCCCAAAAACCTATTTTTCTTTGAATTTTTCAAAACCTTGAAAACAATAAAGATGAAATCTTTGAGGCTCTAAAACACTTTTAAAAACTTATTTTTAAAACCAGAGAGTAGGAAATTTTTGCTCTTAAAATCTTATCAAAACAGCCCAAGAGTTGGGGTATTTATAGCCCCAAAACAAAACTAGCCGTTAGGCTGATGTGGCAGCCTGGCAGGCTTGGCGGTCGGCCGCCCGGTCGACCGCCAACGGTCAAAAATGTGACCGTTGGGCAAACCCGGTCGACCGCCCGGTTGACCCAAAAATACAGAGAGCAGAGCTCTCATACCCGGTCGACCCGGACAGTCGACCGAGCTTGTGTCTGCCAGACGTGCACGGCTCTGTGCACGTCGGTCAACCTCACGGGTCGACCGGCCCTTGGTGCGGTCGACCCATGCGGTCGACCGACCTGGCCTGTCAGTCACAGACCTGGGTCAGAAACACTTGGTAAAAATATTTTATAAAAATCTTTTATCTCTTTTAAAATTCCATAAAACTTGTTTTAACATTTTGTATTGAAACACAAACTTGTGATAAAAATTTCAAGACATATATCAACATATTCAAATCATTTTTGCAAATTTTATCAAAAACCAAAAACATGTATTTTCTAAAACTTGAATTTTTCAATACATGAATAGGAAAGTCAAAATAAGTTTGTTTAAGATGTTTAAGCATGTATGTATAACTAGAATACATCTATTATACATATAAACTATGTAAACTTATTTTGATCAATCTATTCATGAAAACACATATCGGTTAAACTAAAAACCGAAAAACCAATATCCAAACATAAAACTTGTGTGTGTTGTGCACTTGAGTATATCAACTATACTAAACTTTACAAATGGATGTAAACACACTAAACACTAAACTAGGATACCTAAGTCTTCTTGACGATCTTCCATCTTCAAGACGACTCGATCCCAAACGTGATCCACCAAGTGCAAAGGTATGATCTTGATGCTCGGGCACGGGAATCACCATGTGACGGCTTCCAAACACCTCTTTTTGAAGCAATCACCAACTAATATCTTGATCAATAATTTGTAACTAAAATCACAAGATAATTAGTAAACATAACTACATGAGTTAATCATCATCAAAACTAGGGTGGAAGGCCTTTGGGCCAACAATCTCCCCCTTTTTGATGATGACAAAACTCATGGAGTTATATATGCATGGATTAAAGTTAAGCTTCAAAGAAGCTCCCCCCTAACTCATGCATAAACAACATAAACAATAGATATGCAATAAATGCTCTTAAACATGAATGCATATAAATGCATAACAATAAAAGGTTCTAGATACCCAATGAAATGTTCAAAACAAAACATGCTCTAGATACCAATTACAAAACATGGTCTAGATATCAATTAAAATTAAACTAAATTAAACTTAATATATGCAAAACATAAACATGCATATATAAAACTCATAAACTCAAAATCTTTCTCCCCTTTTTGTCAATCATCAACAAAGGGGTAAACAATCAAAACAAAACAAAATCTTCTCACCCTTTTTAATACAAAGAATCAATAAAGGGTAAAAGCAAAACTAAATCAATAAAATTTTCTCCCCCTTTTTGTTCGAAACAACGAATCAATAAAAATAATATTTTTCCCCTTTTGGTCTAAAACAAAAACAAAACCAATTAGGGGTGACAATCAATTAAGGTACCAATTGAAAGTATGTCAAAGAATAGCATCTTGATACTAATTGAAAGGAAACAAACAAAAATATTGATACCAATTTTAAGCAAACACATGAAAATCTTGATACCAATTGAAATTAAACATAATAAATTTTGAATGTCTAAACAAAAATTTTGATACCAATTGTAAATATTTTTCATTTTGAACATATGATACCAAATTAAATTTTCAATCATAAAGTATGGGAGTGGAAAACAAATACCAATTGAAAGATGAAATACGAATTTTCTCCCCCTTTATGAAACACAAACTAAAACAATGCTTAGGCTTGATACCAATTTAAAAGTAATCAATTGAAACAAAATTAAAGCTCAAGCACTAGCATAAACAAGATTTTGTGCTTAAGATATAGGGATATAATAAGCACAAATAAAACATATATATGTATAAAAAATAGATACCAATAGAAATTGATATTCATGGAATAGAAAGCATACATACATACAAACATATATGAGTATACAAGAAATGTTAAAATTGATACCATTTGAAAGAATTCAATGATACCAATTGAAATAACAATAAGATCAAGTGTATATCTCATATCATCTACCTCCCAATCATGGTTCAAGTTTTTAAATGAGTTTCATTTTAAGGTATACATGAACATGATCTCCCATCCATCCTCCCATTAAAGGTAGGGGTTTTCAAAAATAGGTTTGAAAATAGAGTACGTTTGAAAAACTCTACCATATGAAGAATACGAACTAGTTAAATGAAAAACTTGTAAACTAGTGTGAAATCCTTCAAGTAAGGAATAAACTAAAAATAATTTTCATAAAACACATGTAAATCACATAGCACTTAAAACACTCAATATTCAATAAAGTCCATACAAGCTCATGAAAACATACTCATGAGAAATATTTTAAAAATGGTGAGTGTACAAGTAATGTGTGACATGTCATTATGAATTTCCTTAAAAACATAAAGACATGAGAAACTAGATTTTCATTACCAATTGAGATTACCTAAAAACATGAAAATCATCAAAACAATTTAAACTTCAAGGTATATGTATGTCATGTATAAACTAAAGTATACATACATATCCTAAACATAATGAGTCCACAAAGGTATATGCATGAAGGCACGTGGCTCAAGGATGTACATGTATAATCAATAGTTTGGATAAGATAGACATATACATGAAGTTAAAACACATGATCATAAAAACATATTCAAAATGAGGAATACAAGTTAGAATGCATGAATTATCAAAACTAGACTATACTAGCACATTTAATGGGTACAAATAAGCATCCAAGTACAAACATATATAAAGATTTATTTGTGTCCCACTACATGTACAAGTATAAATTTTAGTCTTAATGAAAACTAACATCTAAACAAGTAATCAAATCATTAAGCATAAAATGGGATATAAATCAACATGAAAGACATAAAAATGATCATGAAGAAAATCCATATGCTATTAGAATCATGAAATACATAATAGTCTATAAACATCAAAACATGTGCCAAAAAACAGAAATCATAAAACACATCACCATTGTTTAGCTATTACAGCACATGTTAATTATCAAAACATGAATCATTAAAACAAAATCATACAATCATAAACATCAAAATGGTCATAATGCATATGCATGTGCATTAGATCTAGGGCATACATATTAGTTTAAATAAGGTGAGAACACTAAATATAGATCCATATAAAACATGGGTGTCTCAAGTAACTAAACATGTACATCACTATTCTAATCAACATGACATAAGCATAATGAACAATAAACCATGGCATGCTATAAATTGATGAACATGAAAAACATGCATAATAAAAATAGGAGTTAGAGAGTGATACCAAAATCGATGAAGGCGCATCTCTAGTTCTCCAAACCACGGTGGTTCTCCCACCAAATCCCCTTGAGAGTGAAGCATCCAAATGGTTCTCTTTTAAGCTTAGAACGCATCCACCTCAAGGCACTAATACTCTCACGAGATACGAGAGCTCCCACCTACATCAAAAAGCATAGAGGTGGTCTTTGGTACCCATTTCCTTTTAGGTCCACGGGGGTTAGTATCTTTTCTAACCCAAATAAGATTAGTTACTAAATTTTCATAATAAACACGATCATAACAAAATCTAGCAAGGTGGCCTTTTCGACCACAATGTGCACATGTGTACACATGAGCATTCATGTAATGGTGGTGACCGTGGGAAGCATGTGTATGCCGTGGAGGGTGTACATGTAAAGATGGAACTTGTTTCTTGCGAACCAAGGTTTCCAAGCGTGCATGATTCAAAGTACATTGGCTCAAAGTGGAGCCCAAACATTCAACACTTTTCTTCAAAATATTTATATCTTTTTCAATACTTGAAGATAAAGTGGAGCATGCAATAGGTGTGCTAGAAGAAGAGGCTACACTAGCATGGCACACATGAGAATCAATATCAATTTTAAAGATTCATTTTTCTTTAAAACTAAATCCAATTCTTTTGTAATGAAATCAATTTCATTTTTCAAAACAAGGTTGTCTTTTAAAACAAATTCCAATTTTGAAGATAAAACCTCATTGTTTTTCACAACATCATCACAATCATTTTTGCTTTTTAAAACATCAATCTCATTAAGGGTAAGGTCTAGTTGAGATCTTAGTGAGTCACGTTCACTAGTAATCTCTTCCTTCTCTTGCAAAATCAATTCAAAATTAGAACACAAATCCTTTAATTCATTTTTCAAAATAAGATTATCCTCTTTCAAAAGTTTGTGTTTTTCCACAAAATTTTCAAGCTTTTGAGCAAGTTCCAAATTCAATGTTTGAACTTCAAAACAACCATGGCAATAGGAACTGGAGCTATCATCTATTTGAGAAACCGATTGTACCTCAAGGGAGTTTTTCCCTTGGACCATGAAGCAATGCTCGTCGGACTTGTCTCTCCTAAATCTCCTCAACTTGTTGATAATCACGGGTAGCTCGGGAGACGTCAATATACTCCAAACTGCAAAAGCCGAGTCATAACGATCAAACACATATAAAAGATCTTCATTGAGAGATGCTCTAAGTGTCTTAAGGGCTAATGCATTTGCCTTTTTATACTTGCTACTATTTGGGAAGGATTCTAGTGTAGAGGCTTAATAAACTAGATGTCCTAGGCCTTTTAAATGGCTACTCATATTGGCCTTCCAAGCATCAAGTCTAATATGGTCAAACATAGGAGGGCTATCCATGAGAGCAACCTAAATGTGTGCAAATGAAAAATGCAAATGAAGATTAGCAAACCAAGATCTCACTCCTAGGTGGTTAAACCTAAATATCAGGAGCGTAGGCTCTGATACCAATTGAAAAACACCTAGAGGGGGGTGAATAGGTGTAAGTGCTAATCTAGTAAACTAAATGCGCTAAATGCGGAAGCTTAAAACTATTCTTACAACACACTTAATACAACACACAAGTGTAGCCGAATTCCCCGTGAAGGGCTCTGGACTAACTCCTCTTGATTCCCCTTGAATGGGTTGAGGTGCTATGTGAAGCTCTTGTGGTTAAGTATAAGTGAGGCTCACACACAAGCATATAATAGATATGGCAATATGAAACAATGCAAGGCAGCACAAGCAATATGAATAATATGAATGAAGTGAAAGATGCTATGCACAACACAAATAGAGAGAGGGTTAGAGAGACAATGGATCAAACGCTAACAAGAGGATATATTTCGAAGTTCGAGCCCCTAGCTCTACATCCCCGCCTACACCACCGTGTAGGATTTCCAATCCACTATCTCCCACCGAGGGAACCTCTACCGAAGAGGATTTGTTACAACACTAGGAGTACCAAAACTCCTCTCTCAAACACCGCCTCACAACCGAGGGGTAGGCCCGTAGCCAATACAACAACCACAAACACCTCTACCGAAGAGGGTTTCCAAACCAAACTCCACCTCTCACTAGAGGGAGCAAACACCAAGCCTCAACCTCTACCAAAGAGGGAGCAAACCAATCACCCGATCAACCTCTACCAAAGAGGGATACAATAAATACAAGGGTGTACAACTTGGAGGCTCAATCAACCTCAAACAATCTCTTTTTCTTCTTTCTTTTCCACAAAAACAAGATCCTAATAGAATAGGATAGATGATAGCTCAAGTGTGGAAATCAAGGTGTTTTGGAAATCAAATAGCAAAGAAAAATCCTTGGGAAAAACACCTTGCAATATGATAGAAATGAAGATCTAAAGCAATATCCCAAAAACCTATTTTTCTTTGAATTTTCCAAAACCTTGAAAACAATAAAGATGAAATCTTTGAGGCTCTAAAACACTTTTAAAAACTTATTTTTAAAACCAGAGAGTAGGGAATTTTTGCTCTTAAAAATCTTATCAAAACAGCCCAAGAGTTAGGGTATTTATAGCCCCAAAACAAAACTAGCCGTTAGGCTGATGTGGCAGCCTGACAGGCTTGGCGGTCGGCCGCCCAGTCGACCGCCAACGGTAAAAAATGTGACCGTTGGGCAAACCCGTCGACCGCCCTAGACTTTTGCACTTCACAATCCCAAGTTCTACTTCTACATATTGGTTATAGGATTGTGCTAAGTGAGCGTTTTGTGATCAAGTGTGATCAACCTTCTTCTTGAGCGAAGTTGTAGTGGCATCGGCCTCAAGCGAGCTAGTGTGCTCCGGTGGTGTTGCGGCATCACGAGAGATTGGACAAGTGTGTCCTTGTATTGGCGATCCAGTGGGATCAACAATAGTGGAAATCCTTCAAGTGTGAAGGCGGGGACGTAGAGCGTGGCTCGAACCTCGGAAACATATCCTCGTGTTTGCGTTTGCTCAATTTTCTCTAAACTCTAACTCTCTTTAATTCTTGCACTATTTATTGTCTTTTACATTGCAAGTCTTTTTAATTGAGCTAATTGTTAAGTAGAATTTTAATTCCGCATTATTGCCATATTTCATATTGAAATCACCTATTTCATATTGAATAGGTGATGGCTATATTTCATATTGAATAGGTGATGGCTATATTTCATTATTGCCATATTTCATATTGAATAGGTGATGGCTATATTTCATATTGAATAGGTGATGGCTATATTTCATTATTGCCATATTTCATATTGAATAGGTGATGGCTATATTTCATTATTGCCATATTTCATATTGAATAGGTGATGGCTATATGAAATATGGCAATAATGAAATATAGCCATCACCTATTCAATATGAAATATAGCCATCACCTATTCAATATGAAATATGGCAATAATGAAATATAGCCATCACCTATTCAATATGAATATAGCCATCACCTATTCAATATGAAATAGGTGATTTCAATATGAAATATGGCAATAATGCGGAATTAAAATTCTACTTAACAATTAGCTCAATTAAAAAGACTTGCAATGTAAAAGACAATAAATAGTGCAAGAATTAAAGAGAATTAGAGTTTAGAGAAAATTGAGCAAACGCAAACACGAGGATATGTTTCCGAGGTTCGAGCCACGCTCTACGTCCCCGCCTTCACACTTGAAGGATTTCCACTATTGTTGATCCCACTGGATCGCCAATATAAGGACACACTTGTCCAATCTCTCGTGATGCCGCAACACCACCGGAGCACACTAGCTCGCTTGAGGTCGATGCCTCTACAACTTCGCTCAAGAAGAAGGATGATCACACTTGATCACAAAACACTCACTTAGCACAATCCTATAACCAATATGTAGAAGTAGAACTTTGGATTGTGAAGTGCAAAATTCTAGAGTGAAGTAGAGGAATGAGCTTCAAGTGGGTGTTTGGAAATTTTGGCTTTTGTGAGAAATCTTTTCTAAAGAGAAAACTTGTAAAAATGATTTTCAATACTTGTAAAAATTGTTGTCTTATCATGTTGAAATGACCACCTATTTATAGGGGATGAAAATACAAGTTAACAGCTAGAAAAATCCGTTGGGGTGAGATCCCAACAAAAATCTGTCAGAAAATAGAGCTGTTGGAGTCTGTCAGAATTTCTGACAACTAGCGGTCGACCGGGTCGGTCGACCGTCAACGGTCATATTTCTGACCGTTGGGGGACATCGGTCGACCGCCCCGGTCGACCCAAACAAACAGAGAGCACTGTCAAGTGCCCGGTCGACCCGAGCGGTCGGCCGACGTGCACACATGCACAGTTGTGCACGTCGGTCGACCCGAGCGGTCGACCGGCCTCTGTCAGATCTGTTAAAACAGATTCTGCAGAAACTAGGAAAAGGAATTTGGTTTTGGTCTTATGGTTTAAGGATATTATAAATGAGGTGCTAGACCTAATAAATCTAAGAGTATGATCATAGATCAATACTCAAACATGTTCTATCTTTTTGATAAAAATCCTTTTTAATAAAAACTTATTTTTCCAACAATCGTTTTTCAAAACTTGGTATTTCTAAAACTAATTTTCCAAAACATGATTTTTCTCAAACTATGTTGAATATACTGAAATGAAAATTCTTTTGAAGCCTTGAAGCAAACAAGTGTGTGTGAGTGACAATCCCAAATAATCTACTTCTAACATCTAGGTTTTGACAAAATGTCTAAAAAGAAAAGTAAAATACAAATCTTGGTCTTTTCTTCAAAGTCTTGATCCCGAAGCTTTCTACCGTGCTTGGCTTGGGAATGCAAATCTTTAGGGGCGTTCAAACTTGTGAGTCTTGATCATGGAGCCGTCAAATCAACTTGTTCTATAACCTGAAATCTTTTTAAACAAAATTGTTAAATACATAACTAAATATGGTTTGTTATCATCAAAATATACATCGAGATATTGGGCTAATGGCCTTTGGGCCAACACCTCGCTCATGTGTCCAAGATGCTTGTGCCAAAGTCTTTTAGTATCCTCCTTCTATGTTACTGCTAAAGCATCACCAATAATAATGCTTCCTGTCAACTTGTACAAGTTTGCTGTCCGTTCTCCTTTGAGAATTATCATGGAGCCTCTAGTAACTTTGATTCCTCTATCTGCACCAGAAAACTTGTACCCTCGAGCTTCAAAGCTCCCAATGAGAGAAGATTCTTCTTTAAATTCAGAACATGTCAAACGTTCGTGATGGTTCGAACCAGTTCATCAAACATCCTTATACGGATGTTGCTGATGCTAACAGTCTTACACACGGCGTCATTTTCTATCAAGATAGAGCCTCCATCATAAAGCTTGTAAGTACTGACCATTCTCTTTTTGGGCACATGTGGTATGTGCACCCCGAGTCAAGTAACCAAGCATCTGAGTATTTACCTTTTTCTGACTCAGCCGTCAAGACATTACATGAATCTTCATCTACTTCTTTAACAACCACGGCTTAATCTGACTTTCCACTAGTACAAGTCCCATCAGATCTTTACCTCCTTTCCTCTTCAGCATCTCTTTGTATTTCATACAATTTTTCTTGATATGCCCTGGTTTCTTATAAAAATAGCAAGAGAAACTATTAGAAGTCTCTGGATCCCTTTTGGGTCTCATACTCTTTGATCTTCCCCTCTGACTCTTGACAAACAATACTAAGACCTCCTCCATAGAATCTGTCTTCTTCATCAGCTCGTTGTTCTGAAGCATCTGCCTGACATCTTCTAATTCGAAGGTATCCTTACTATACATGATGGTCGTTGTCAAGTGGTCATAATTTGATGGAGAAGAGAGTAACAGAAGAGTTTTGTCTTCTTCGTCTAGTTTAATCTCTAAAACTAACAAGTCACTTAAAATCTATTAAAAGCATTGAGGTGTTGTAAAATGGGCGTGCCTTCCTTCATCCGAAGGCTGTATAACTGCTTCTTCATAAAGAGTTTGTTCGATAACCTCTTCATCACGTTATAGAGGACCTCATCTGATAGGCACAGTATGATCATCGCCTTTGCGTGAAATTCGATGTCGTTCTACTCATCATCCTCGAACTTTGATGGCTTTTCTCAATACCAAGCAGGACCTTGTGTGTACCTTTCTTCACGAGCAACAATGTTACTCGCATCTTTCACAACAGGAAGTTTCCTGTTAAATTTTTCACCTCGAAATTGGCTGTCATGATCGTCTTGCTAGCCATCGGTCTAATATTTATTATTGAAGATCTATCACCAATCAAACAATAGAGAAACACCGAGTTGAAAACTCAACAGTGAAAGCGAAAGCCTAGAAAATCTACCACTAGCAAGTAATTAAAACTAAATCACCACACAACCAAAAAATACAAGATTTTACATGGTTTGACAATGTGCCTAGGTTCACAGAGAGGAGAGGAGAAATCTTTATTGAAAACAGAAAAGAAAATACAAGAGTTACAAGAAGATCTCCTTCTCGCTCACAACTCTCAGTGATGGAAAACAGAATTTCTATTGATTTTTTGACGCTTCTTGACTCACCTTCAAAGGCCACCTTAAGGGGTCTATAAGGCACCTAGGATGATCCTAGTTCTTTACAAACTCAAATAACCAAATCAGCACCGCCTCAGAGAAATAGGAAACCCGTATCCAAACTAAAATAGGAAACAGATCTGTTTTAGGAAACTGTCAGAACCTGTATTAGTCGACTAGGGCAAATCATTAGTCGACTAATACCCAGTATTAGTCAACTACACCCTGGGTATTAGTCGACTGCACCCAGAATCTAGTTGACTATTATAATACAATCTGTGAATCCAACTCTTTGTTGCAGGGTCTAGTCAACTATACCAAAGTATCAGTCAAATTTCCCATGACTTATTCGACTAATAAGACCTATTAGTCGACTAATAATATGCACAATGTTTGTACACATCCGTACTTGATTTGTGAAGCTTATAACACCTTCACCTTCACCTGAATTCTTCTTTAATGAATATGCGGCACTCCAAATACTAACAGAGAGAGTGGATAACCAACATGTAGGTGCATTGAGAAGAGAATTGCTCTCTAGCTTTTAAGAATTTAGAGAATACTTTCTCTCATCTGTCAAGGATAATATGAGGCTTCTAATACCCTAATCTTGCAATTTTAAAAAATTTCAAAATCAGGCGAGAAGGAATTTCTACAAAAGACTCAATGGCTCATCGCTCGCATCGTCAGAGGGACAAAGAAATCGCGTGCTGACCAGACTACTACTAGCACACTTTCCCAAAAGAGAATTCTTGTAATTTTCTCTTATTTTTGCTTGTAATTTCTCTTTGACACAACTTAAGTTTTCCCCTTCGATCCAATAAAAAACAGTAGTTAAATTAACATCATGAATCAACGTCCAATATAGGTTCTGATACCATTGATAAATCTAATTCAATCTACAAAATCTTAGTATATGATTCATTATTCAATAAAATTACATTACATACCTTACTAAGGGATGAACAGAAGATGAACCTGAACCGAATTGGGAAGCCTTTTCTCTCTGAACCTTTGCTTTTGATGAGAGAAGAATGAACGCGTATGGGTAGAGAAAGGAGCTTCCATATAAATTGATACCAACGTATCTTTTCTATTAGTACTTATATCTTTTCCATCATAGAAATAAAGTCTAATATGGGATAACTACTTTCTATTAAATGGGTTAAGCAACAGCCCATTGAAATTTTTCTTTAGCTAAAGCCTACACGATTTTAACATCTTCATATTAGCCAACTAGACTTGATCTGGATTTTTAACCACGGTGTGTGTGGTTCGGATCGAGAAATCCTACAAGACCACCTACTGGTTTGTGATAACCAACTGAGACTTTTGCACATATAAAAGCAGAGAAATTTTAATACAGTGGATGATGAAGAAGGATGCCAATAGTATAATGATGCAAATCCGATTATTTTACATGATTGCGTATTAATTAAAGTCCCAGGCCTCATAATTTAATACCTATAATTAAATGGAAATCTCCACTAAATTTCACTGGTTTTAATGACATGAGTGATTTGAATCATTGAGACCAAAGAGTTAGAAGTCTAATCATGAATACCAAGGCTACAAGGGACTCACATAAGGTATCATGACCATAAAGCACTCCCAATTTTATATTAATGTTTCTTTGGGTTTTTCTGAAGAATCTCTTTCATTTTTTTTATTTTTTAGAAATCAGATCACTGAAGAACAAATCTGGGACTTGACTAGTGACATGTGAGCCAGCGGAGCTCTAACAACTCAGGATCTAGCCGGATGACCACATGCGGGGGACCAATCTTAATTTATTTAGAAGGAACTTTACATAAACAAATTTTATGTAAATTAAGCACCGAAGCGAGATGGTGAGGGCATGCATGCACGTTGCTATTGCAATTGCAGTAGGGAATCTGATCTCAACAGAAGACCAGGGATAAGCCTTTGCAACACTTTTGAGCTTCCCGCTGCTCGCTGTGCGAGTGCTTTTTGTATGCGAGGTATCTGACAAGGGCCAGAGAACTCTACGAATTGACGTAGTTAGTGTTGTGGTATGCATTGGGGACCCATTTGAACGTGCGAGATGTTTCCAGGTTCACTGTCTACGCAAAAAGATGCTGTGAGGGAAAAAAAACAAGAAGGAAGATGGCGTGTTTTTAGCTTCAGGGATTTTTGTTTCTCATTCTGTTTTAGTTTTGGATGGTTGCATCGGAATGACATTAGCATAACAAATCAAGTAACAGACCCTCAAGAGTTTGGACTCCTCTTTTGGGTGGGGCTGATTCCCTCGCTCTTCTGAGAAAAGAAGCCCTGTGATTTTGTTGGACCTCAAACAATCTGGTTTCTGGATTTGGATCCAAGCCACTCACTGTTTGCAGTGCACTATAGAGGAAGAGAGACGTAGACCTACGGGATGGTTCATTTTAAAGGAGATTAATTTGTGCGGTGAGTGCTGGAATCAAGTCGAATATTGAGATATTAATCATATTTGGATTCGTCTATATTCTATGAATTTGGGCGCTCGAGTCGAATTTTGGTCATTGAAACTGACTTTGAATTTGACGAGTACTAAAATAAATCTATATTTGGCTTAATGTTTGGAATAGTTGAACTATTCAAAGAACTAGAGTCTATTGATATTATCCAAATCACATTTGGGAATTGTTCGTTAATTTCTCGGGATGATGTACGTACATGTAACTTGGATGCATGAGTAGGGCTCCACGTTCTTCCTTGGAGTTGGAGCTCACTTTCTGTCGCGAGCTAGAGCTCGAGGTTTGACCTAGACTTCACGGAACGGAAGTCGTTCTTGTTGGAATTTGGGTCAAACAAATACTCCCACGTCGGCTAGACGTGGGAATGATCTTAGGTATATAAGAATTTGGGCAACTCCACCTAGAAGGCTAGTCTTTTGGGATGGTGTCCCAAGTCCTTCAAGTGGTATCAGAGCCATGCCCCGAATTTAGTCGTGTGTGTGGGTGTTGGCTCTCGAGAAATTTGACAGATGGTGCCCTCAGGATAGGTTGCTATCCTGCGCACAACCCACACAATTCCCATGAGGTCAGGGGGAAGGAGTGTGGAGATCATTCCTTGTGTATGAGTCCACAATTCACATTCCCATCAGCTTCTCAAGGGCAACATGGTTTTATCCCTACGGCCAACCTCTCTATCGAGTTGTGAAGTGCCTTGTGTTGCATCATCATTCTGGACTTCTCGTTGAACTCCCAGAAGTTGTTATTGAGTGACGAACTGTCCCCCCAGGGATTCGGTTCATGTGTGTGAGCCACACACACATACAATAAGAGGGCCAATCACGCATTGACACGTGGATAGGACCTCTTATAATCTCTTATAATATGTGTGTGAGTCCTACACACATAACATATTATAAGAGGATCAATACACGTGTCAATGCGTGATTGGCCCTCTTATTGTATGTGTGTGTGGCTCACACACATGAATCAACCCCCCCTATGGGGCCTGGAGGCACCCTGGTGCGCCTCTAGGGTGGATCGGACCATCACATTTGTTTATCAAGATGATCTGGGAGTTGGTTTATTTTGCCTCATCGACGGGTTGGAGGACTGGAACCTACTTAGTTAATCTCTTATAATATGTGCGCACAGTCGCAGTCACAGGGGGACACCCACCGGAATACACCATCCTATTGCTCATGTCACTATCCAAAGATCCTGGCTTCGATGAAGAGAAGATCAAGAAGTCGGGGTCGGAGAGGATGTCTCAACCTGAGATATCTCTTCCTTTCCACTCCCACGACTCCAAGGTAGCCATACTGATGCCATAGTTCCCCTCGCATTGCGAGAAGAACGAAGACTCTCAGGAAGCCCTCTGAGAGGGCAATGGTGATATCCGACGAGATGGGCTCTAACAAGACATGTAAGACAATAATGAAATCACGTCTGCACCCCAGTACTGCCCAGGAGAAGTACCAATACTAAAGGGAGAGTCTTCAGTCCACTAAAAGAAAAAGCCAGTATCCCTCGACTTGGATTAATTGAAGCCACATCCGACCTTCCTGCGTGTCACCTCTGACAGCAGCACCCTGTCACGGTGATTAATGCGTCGTAACAGATCCTTCATGGCGATTAATTCGACCCTTCTAGACTCCCTAGAAGAGAGAGCCCGATTACCATTTCCTCATCTTTCTCCCTCTCTTTCTCCGTCTCCATTTGATGAAAAGAAGAGAAGACAACATGACGACGCAACAAAGAAAGAATAATTTAGGGTTTCGAAGCAAGAATTTTTGAAGAAGACAGAGAAGTTGATTTCCTCCCACATATCTCTCATTTATAGATGGACAAGAAGCCCAACAGTCTCCAATTCAAATTTGCAATTTCTGAAATGTCGGCCCACAATCTCAAAATTTTCGATCAACAATGAAGACAGAAGATCAATCGTCGTCGTCAAACCATAAAATCCTTCAATTCAAGTCACAATGATGCCAGAATTTGAAAAGATACAGGACACAACCTTTCAGCCACCCGATGTGACAACTAGCAGTCAATTATATAGTCAATAATTAATTTCAGAAGATCCATAGTGATCCGAAAAGATTCATCGTACTTCTCCGCCGCAAGCATCATAATTAGTTTTAAGGCATTCATATACCATCCGGGTATTTTCGCTTTCCTGAATTTTCTTTCGCAGACTCTGACAAGTGGAAAAGCGGAGGGGCATCTATTTGACCCTCATCAAGACGACGTCATGTGTTTTAACTACCAAGAGCTTCTCCTAAGAAATTCACAACTCCTAGAGTTCATCCTGGAGCCTCCGTCACATCCAATTTTCCCGAAATTATCCCCCGTCCCGAAGATCCTTCCATCCCAAAGTCGCATTCCACCATTCTGAGACTTTTACCTCCCTGAGGTCTTACCACTCCGAGGTCTTTCTCATCTCAAAGATCCCAACTCCGAACCTGAACCTCCAACAACAGATCGTCTATGATCTTCGCGTATACTTATGCAACGCCTTCCTCTCACATTCATGACATGTAACGCCTCTATCAATGCAGGCAGTTATGGACAGTGGTAGATTTCTCGTCATGCAATCCCACCAACCAGTACCAATGATCATGAACATTACAATAAATTCAACACATGTAGATCGTGCAGTTACAACGGCCTATAAATTTCACCCCCACACCAGCATCCATGTCAAGTATATATGATCTTTCTTCTCTCAGGAAAAAGAGATCGCTTCCCTAATCCTCAAAGTACACACCACAACAATACACCTGCAGTTATCCTCTGTGCGGTTCTTCCATCCACTACACCGACAGTTACCCTCTATCGGTCCTTCTTTCCATTCCACCTACTGATTCTCACGCTCGAGGATTTTAGGCTGGCGTCACACCATTACTTCTAACCTGAAAAAGGAATTTTTCTGTGTGTGCTCTAACAGGTACTATTCAGGAAGCGTCCGAATCGCTTTGTGGTGGGTTCCATCCACGGTAAGTCATTTTTTTTTATCTATCACATATATATAAGGATTTGGATTACACGACCTAATAGGTTGACCTTTTGGGATGGTTCCCTAAGTCCTTACAAGTGGTATCAGAGTCATGCTCTGAACTTAGTCGTATGGGTGGGTGGTATTCGATCCCCCAAATAGGCGCAAAAAGAGCGCATTGGTGAGCTCCTGTGAAACTAGTCAGGCTTTTGAGAATTTGACAGCAGTGTTCCTACTTCACGTAAAACACGCCGCTTTCCTTGCTGTGAATAAGAGGAACAGATTACAGCGTTGCTTCACATTGTTCACATAATAATGACTTTTAGCCCTTCTAACCCTCATCTCAGTAATAAGAAAATAACATTAAAAAAACTGCCACCACTCTCCCACGCCATTTCTTTTCCATATATTTATGTTCCCAACGAAAAAGAAAAGAGCTAGAGAAACGCGAGAGAGAGAGAGAGAGAGGCAAACTAAGGGCGGACATGGGATCAGAGAGAAGAAGATCTCTTCCCTTGATCCATCTCCTTCTCTCTCTCCTCCTCATGGCTCTCATCTCTTTCCTCCCTTCAACCCCAAACACTACTACTACTTCTCATTCCTCTCACCATCACAAAAGAGACAAAAACACCAAACCAACAACAGCAACAAAAAGAAAAAGAAGATCAAGAATGCACCACCACCTCCTCCCCCTCCCCCTAAGGCCCCCACCTCATGGGAGCAGCTTAAGAGCCTGCTCAGCTGCAAGACCACCACAACGACGCCGTCCCAGCTCGTCCACACCCCTTCCCCAATCAAGAACCCCAGCAGGCCCAAGTACACCAGGCTGGGCTCCACCTGCGGCTCCTCCATCTGCCCCATACTACGCGACGTCGTCCACGGCAACACCCGCATCACCGACCACTCCTCCTCCTCCGACAGCGGGTCCCACGTCAACGACAGCACCCCACTCTCCGCCCGATCGGTCCGCTCCACGTCGGCGGGCGGCGGCGGAGGGGGAATGCAGCTGATGAAGCTGTCCGCGTGCTACGAGTGCCACGCCCTCGATGTCCACTCCGTTTCTAGGTAACATTTGTTGAACGGCTGCTACTTTTGCAATTTGTGGTTTTTGTGGGGGCTGACTGAAAATTTTCATGTTGTGGGGTGCAGGAGGTATCCGAGGCCGAGGACGCTGTGCCCGTGCGCGGAGTGCGGGGAGGTGTTCACTAAAACGGAGAGCTTGGAGTTGCATCAAGCAATTCGACATGCAGGTACTTAAACGCTTTAAAACTTTCATATTACGGATTGCTCAGTTGGTAACCTTTTTGGTCATAACTGCAATTGAGAGTGGTTAAAATATAAAAATCGTGTATGCTTGGGGAAAAAAAGAAAAAAAAAAAAACGAAAGAATTGGACTCTTGGATCAACTTTTCTTTTGTTTTCCTTTCTCACTACACTCAGTACAAAGAGGAGGTAATCATGAAGCCTGAAACCGAAGCATGAGTTACATAATGATTTGGTTTTCAGAACTTTTTCTTTGCAAAAGAAAATTAAAGAAAGGACAAAAATGAAAAAAACAAAAGTAAAAAAGAGAAAACGAAAAGGAAAAAATAAATCACAGAATTCTCTTCTTCTATGCTTTTGTATTGTAGATTCTCCTGTGCTATTAAGATTCCAGAACTAATTCTTGTTACAGTAAATTTCACAAACAACCCCTGTCTTATTTATCTTTCATGAAGAAACCCATGACCGAAGCCTGTGTGGAGTTCATCAAAAAAAAGAAGAAGTTTAGTCTGTAAACTCCTTAATTTAATTGAACTTAATTAATTTGGCATTAATTTGCAGTGTCGGAACTGGGCCCCGAGGATTCCGGTCGAAGCATTGTAGAAATCATCTTCAAATCAAGCTGGCAGAAGAAGGACAAACCCATCTGCACCATCGAGCGCATTCTCAAGGTCCATAACACTCAGCGCACCATGACCAAATTCGAGGACTACCGCGACTCCGTCAAGGCCCGGGCACTGGCCCACCTCCTCCCCTCCCACGCTCGGTCAAAAACCCCCGCTGCGCCGCCGACGGCAACGAACTCCTCAGGTTCCACTGCACCTCGCTCTCCTGCTCCCTGGGCTCCAACAGCTCCACCTCCCTCTGCCTCTCATCTGCAAACTCCAGCCCATGCAGCGTTTGCACCGTCATACGCTACGGGTTCTCGCGGGCCCATCAGGGCCCGCAGGGGGTCCGCACCACCGCGAGCAGCGGCCGGGCCCACGACTGGGGCCCAACGGGGGTTGGCGGACCTGGGGGAGGGAGGAGGGCTATGCTTGTGTGCAGAGTTGTTGCTGGGAGAGTGAAGAGGAGTGGGGATGACGTGGAGAGCTCAGGGCAGCTGTATGATTCCGTCGCAGGGGATGGGAGCCATGAGGAGTTGTTTGTGGCCAATCCGAGGGCTATTTTGCCTTGCTTTGTTGTTATTTACAAGGCACTTGATTAATTAGGTTTTTGGATTAGGTCTACTGATTGATTTGGCTTGTGCATTTTGTTTAATTTTTGTGACGTGGAATATAATAATTTGTGTTATATTTAGTACTGTTATTGTGTGTTAAATTAATCAGGAAGTACAAGTTTAGTTAGTCACTAACAACTACATGTCTCTTGATCCGAAGATGCTCATCTTTCCATGTATAAATTTTCATATTGGTTGCTAACAAGTAACAACTGTGCACATACAATTTTTTTAAATTTTCAAGCATATGGAAGTCTTTGGTTCAAGCGAGTTCACTGGCCTGTTTACCAACAGCGTGTACAAGTACAGCTCGTTTTTAGGGTAATGAGTCTAATGACCATGTGGAGGTTCTACTGTCACTGAGATTCACATCAAAATTGAAAAAAAATAAAACAAAAAAAGGGAAAAAAACAAATCCCCACTGCGATTTCTGAGCATAATTAAGAAAAAAAAATATATCAATTTCAGTGCATGATCAGTGGATTAATAAATAATGCCGAGAGATGCGCAGTTGACACAACTAACCACGCGTGTTTCCTGTTCTCGCGAGATAACGTACCGCTTGCTATGTAATTTTAATTTTTAATTTTTTTCTTTCTTTGTTTACCTTTTTGCTTAATAGCTTTGTTGTGGGTTGGAGGGGGTCCTGGTTTGGTACCTTCTACTCCTGATGATGTTGATGCTTCTAGGGTTGGTAGGATTGTATTGTTTCATGCTTTGTGTTATTGGCATCTTTTCATCTGCATTCACACGCTATGCATCTGCATTCACACGCTTTGCTTCTTTGAGTTTGTTTAGCAAAGAAAATAGCTCACTGAAATCTGACAACAGTCAGTTTCTGTTAGGAAAAAAATAAAACTGATAACAGGTAGAAATTCTGAGATTTTTTCTTATTTTAAGAGAACAATTGTGACAGCACAAGGAGAAAAACTATCAATTTTTCTGAGTTTTTTTTCTCATCAAACAAACCACTCAGTGTGAAAACACCCATTGCGCCCACACAATTCAAGAAAAAAAACTAACTTTCCAACAAACAAACATGCCCTTTCGTTCTGGTCCGTGTATTAGGACAATACCCTATATTAAATCTTAGTAATTATACCCACTCCATTAGTTACATTATCTTAGTAGGAAAATGCTCAAAATCATACCCTTACTCACACGAACCTACAACGGAATCATCCAAATCACACAAATACACCAGTATACCACGCAAAAAAACCTTTACTTTCTCTACAAGTATTAACTAGTCTTGAATACAATGCCATGGACTAACGACTAAAATAGTTGGGCCACACTCCATACATACAAGGGTTGCTCAGAAAGAGTGCTCATTTTGCACGAAATCGGAAGGCAACCACTTGTGACATATGAGATACAATAGATATATGCAATTTGAAGCATCTCGTACGTAACATCTCATGCTCTGATGCATTCTTTAAGCTTGAGATGGAACTTTCTTCTCTGCATGATGAATATAAATAAGATGGCTACATTCTTCATGGCCAGTAACCCGGTGGGCAACTTGTCGAGGCATCACCTTGACTGGAGGGAAGACCCCATAGTCCAGAGGAACGCCATGAACACTGTCATTCTCAAACTCGCCAGATAGACTTATAGTCATAAATATCAAAATTTTAAAGAAAATTCAAAAATCTAATTAGTTAGCAAGGTGGGAAAATTGTGAACGAACCAGAATGATGTTAACAATATCACAACAGGTATACAGTGTTGAAATGTCTTTGCAAAATCACAAACCTTGATAGCTAGAGCGCAGTAGCCTGTTCCGAGTTTCTACTTCATAACAACAAAAGATCCCAGCTTGGATAAATCTGGAACCCAGACAGACATCTCGGATGATCCAGTTGTGAACATGATATTTCCTGGCGCTCACTTGATCACTGGAGGCTCGGTGTCTGTACGTGCCCAGCATGCAACCTGTGCGAAAGGGACAAATCTATACTTAGACTAGAAAGTAAAGAACAAGTATATATGAATCAAGAGGATAAGATCATGATGAGGCTGGGCTAAGTTTTGGATTAGGACTATTGGGAGACTAGGAGCATTTCACAGAATAAAATTTCATGTATGATATAATGGCCAAACATAAGAAGCATGGACACAGACACGGACACGGAATATGATATATTGATATGACATGAATACGGACACGGTATACGGCAATTTCTTAAAATATAGGACACGGGGATACGATGATGCTATGACACAATAATGATGATGATGATGCATAAATATACAAGCATAGTCAAATCTTTGTTTCCAAAAGTTCATACATAGTTCAATGTGTCTAACTCCTCATATTGAAACATATTTAAACTTATCATAATTTTATATAAGTTAAGATTTTGATGATATTTTTTGTTACAATATAGTCTTTGGTACAAGGGGAAGTAAGTAAATATCTCAAATATGTAATGTAAGTAAAGAAGTGTAAAACAAATATAAAACATGTCTCCAAGAAGAGCCTAATCATTATTCTATAAGAAAATCTGTATATGATTGGAAGATAAGTTTGAAAAGTGTCCTAGAAGTGTCTAAAAAAATTGTAGGTGACTGACACGCATACGACCTCCTAATAAAAGTACCTATGCTCCATAGGCCAAAAATCAAATAAGAAATGGACATTGATCAATGTTTATAAAAAAAGTTATCATACTTTTCCACTTCTGACATTCCAAGCATAGACACTCTCATCTCCGGACCCTGCACGTGACAAGAAACAACTTATAAAATCCAGACTTCCGAACCCTTTTAAGGCATTATCCAGAAAGATGATATAGAACAGAAATGATCATGCACTGAACATGAAGATGGATAAGAGAAATTACTTTTACCGGAAACAATGTACATTCCATCGGGACTGAATGATGCCTCCAGAGTAGAATTGCTCGAAACTGGCTTCACATTGTACATGGATAACTACCACACATGAAAAAAGAGGAGGACCCATCAGACTAAAGTATCTTGAAGTTGTAATTGCCAACAATATTCACATAAAATCTTCCAGTAACATAACAGGAGATAAGCTTACAAGATTGCCTCGAAAAGAATTAAGTACATGAATATGGCCATCCATGGTAGTCAAAAGCATGAGTCTTCCATCATTGCTGAACTTCACTACACTGGCATCTGATTTGTCCTCCCAACAGAATAGATGTCAAAAGGACCCTAATCAAAGTAGGCCCGATCAAAAATAAGTGGACTGCAGAAACATTACAATGCTAACTTTCAATTTACACCACAGCAAACCTTCTCATACATGCGAGCATCAAACATTCTTATAAACCCTCCAAAAGCAATTGTGAAAACCATTCCTTGATCATCACAAGAAACTGCAGGCCTTCCTTGCACACGTAAAAGGCCCTGGAGGACTAAACCAAATCAACTGTTACTTTCTAGAAAGCATAAAATAGGTTGGACAAAAATACCAAGGCTTCCCACCTGCGACTTATCAGCTCTTTGATCCCATAACAAGACAGTCCGATCAAGAGAACCAGAGACAAAGTACTTTTTCCGAGGACACAAGAAAAGAGAAACAACCCTAGCAAAAGAAATTTGTGCTTTTGTCATCTTGATGCAATTTTGAACTTCTACAGGAATTAACCGGGAATGGAGGTATGTTTGGGGAAAAGGGAGAGTACCTATCATGGTGACCTTTAAAATACCGCGAATACTTGTTGTCGTTCAAAGAAAGAAGCCGCAGAGATTCTGACTCATTTTAAATAAGTAATAAGAATATGTTACAAGACCAGATTAAGACATACAGTTGAAATGCTCAGTTGACTTACCATCCCAACCATTTTTTGAAGAGTATATCACTGTTGTTGGATGAGCAGTGAAGTAAACGAGATCAACCCCGTACTTTTTGCTATTTATGGTCTTCAAACACCTGACATGAAAAGGCACGCAAAGAGAGAGAAAACACACACAAGTACCAATTATCAGACAATTTCAACGTATAGCATCCTTAAGGTTCAATTACCTGCTTAAAAGAAAATTAGGTTGACCGTCAAAAACTACACTTATCTCAAAGTTCAAGCTTACCACTTACCAGGTACCTATAAAACATTTCAATGCCAGTTTTAAATAAAATATGTGTGCACTTGTCACTCCAAAATATCAGTTTAATGTGCACAGGATGGCATTTAATGAAATATTTTGATGCCACTTCTTTTTAATGTTTTTTTGTTGTGATGTTGGTGGTAGTTGTGTTTTCTTTTGGTGGTGGATCCAGAAGGGGTGAGGTAATATGTATGATTATATCAATAGGAACCTTTATTTACTGACTCAAAAAAAAACTAAATTATAAAAAGGATAATGCTTTAGGAAATTTACATGCAGTGGACAAAGTCAAGAACTGATGCAATAAAAATATAAAAAACACAAATTCAAATAACATGTTAAATCCTAGGGGTGCGAAATGAAACGGGACGGGCCCGTCCCGGGACCGGCAGGTCAAAGCCCGAGCCCGCCCGCAATTCATGGCGGCCCGGCCCCGCCCGGCCCGGCCCAGTCCACCTAAGGGAGACTCAGGCCCAGCCCGGAGACCCGACCGGCTGGGTCGGGCATACTCAAACCAGGCTGGGCCAAACTGGGTTTTTAAAAAATAAAAAAAAGAATTACAAGTTTAAAAAATTATAAAAAAGTCACACAAATTTGGACAAAATTGATACAAGTTGTAAAATGTCAATGTAAATTTTTTTATTAACAATCCAATAAATTGGATAAATTGATATAAATACAAATGAATAATATAGATAAAAATGAAGTATAAATCGATAAAATTACAAATATAGTATATAAATTGAAATTGAAGTATAAATTGATAGTTTGATACAATCATACAAATACAAATATAAAAGATCTTCATTTGTTCACTCATTTTCTGGAGAGTCTTCAATGATTTCATTTATTGTTTTGTTCTGGCTTCTCGTCTAGCATTGAGCCAATCTTTCCCACAAATGCTCATCTCGATGGCTTTTAGTGTCAGGCCGTCCTCGCATCAGTCAGCACTCGTCCAGTTGTAGTAAAAACAGATTCTGAAGTTACAGTAGAGACAGGAAGAGTTAGTAAATCACGCATCATGATGGAAAGCACAAGATCTATTGAATCATGTGATTTCCACAAGGACAAAAAAATTACAAAAACCCCCCAACGGCTAATTCCTGGGCCCAATATAGTCGTTGGGGGGTTTGTAAAAAAAAATTATAAATCCCCCCAAATTTTGGCCCAATGGCTCTTAAAAGAGCGTTGGCTCTTCGGGTAGGCCGTGGGCCACGATCCCTAAACCCGGGGCACGCCCTGGGTTTAGGGTCGGGCCACGCCCCGGGTTTAGGGCCAGGCCACGCGGGTCGCGGGCCAGCCCGGGCCCGTTCGAACCCCTATTAAATCCTATGTGCCTTGAAATATTGACGTGAACCATAAAGATGAAGTGAAATATATGCTATTTATAACTTTTAGAACTAAAGATAAATGTCTGCTTGGGATTTGGTATACTAATGCAATTTTAAAATCAGTAAAAGAAACATCTCAGCCTCTATTATATCACCTACTGCTATATGCAATATCAGGAAAACACATAGAAGTCTCCCAGCAGTGATGATGACATTGGAATAAGTTGCCTTTTTTTTTTTAAGATCAGCACATCATGGTAAAATAAAAGAAGTAGATAATACATACATTGCATTTTGAACATCATAGAGGCGAATCGATTCGTCATCAATGGCTGTTACCAAATAATTTGTAGCTTTGTGAAAATCCATTGAACTTATTCTGCCATTCTGGAAGGCAAAAAAATACTAATTGAGTGATCTTGGAATAGTAAAATCATAAAGCGGCTAGTATAACAATGTGAACTTTATCCTTAATGTTTGGGCCTTGGGGGTCAGCTACATGAATCTGTCTTCTCCATTAAACTCATAAAAACAAGTCAATAATTGTTTTAGACGATAGACTACATTAGAAGAGATATCATAAGTCAGATCAAAGAGAAATTCATGACTCAGATCAAATAAGAACAAAATCTCAAGAATCATTACAAAGTTTGATAATGGAAGCCTTCAACAACAATCTGATATAATATAGTGAAGATAAACAATTTTGTCAATTTGGATGTTAGTTTAGTGTTGATTGGAGAATACAGTAATTTGTATCATGCATAAGTGTTATATGTCCTTTTGTTCCCCACCCACCATAAATATCTAATCGAAAATGCATCAATATGGATACGACTTGATATTGGCAAGTTCTATAACTTCAAAATATGAACATGTAATGTATATGAGAATAATAAGAAAATTAAAGATGAATTTGTAAGAATAAAAAGGTTAGAGAAACCATAATAGCCGGATATGTTTGTATTTGACAAGAAAGATATGGGTGAGAATAAAACATTCTTGGAATCAAAACTAGTAAACCATCTGATAGTTTATGCTTTCACAAGAACATTATCTAGAGAAAATGTTAAAGACATATGGACATTTTGATTGCAAACCCCGTGCCAACTGTATGTGATGCTAATCTAAATTAACAAAAATAATGGACATAGTGTTTTTCCAGTTGAATACAAACAAATAATTAGTAGTTTTTAATTATTTAAATGCTCATACTCACCCTGATATTTCTAGTGTTGCAGTAAGATTAGGATGTTATATTCATTGTCCTAATAAAATCATTGTAAAACTTTATATAAAGTACTTAAATATTTGAAAAGAACTATAAACTAACTTCGTCATATAGTATGCCCTACTGCATTAGAGGGATATCATAGAGCAAATGGAATCCCAGATTCAAATGAAAAAAAGTCCACAAGTTGATCCCAGATTCAAATGGAATACTATTGGTGGAGTCATATGTGTCTTGGGGTTCATCCAAGAAAATTTAGAGATCAGATTCTACCAAATACCAGGACTATAGTGCACATCTCTCAGCGATACGACTCAATACAGCTATTTATGATAGTGCATCTCCAAATCCTTTGGTAACTTGTTATTACCCATATGAACAAAAGTCATAAGATATACATTCACATAGATTCAATCATCATTATTGTTGATATTTGTTATAAACATCAGCCCAATTCCCCTCGATGTATTAATAGCGAGTGTCTACCTAGCGCATTACTGGCTCTAGATGATCGGCTATGTTTAACTCTGACGTCACAGAATCCAGTGAGATAATACTTCACAAAACAATGTTTTAGGCATGGTTTCAAATATCGATCGATTCCAATATATATTGTTATGTCGGGTTTTGAGGTACTTATGTGATATTAACCCTATATATCGGCTGATATAAGAGCCAATATTGCCGTGTTGATGACCAATATTAACAATATTGATACTAAAAATCATTGACCGATACTCACATTGACGACTGGTATTAACGATATTGATATTAAAAATCACTGATACTGAGATTTTAAACCATGGTGTTAGGCATATATGGCTACCTTTCCGCTGTAAGTCTCACTCTTAGCAATGACTACTTTAGCCTAATTATCACAGTTTCAAAATGTATACACAGGCAGATCTGGTCTCACCCATAGGGGAATATCTGCCAAGAGATTTATTAGCAATTTAGTCAGTTCCTGCTATTGATGGCAATAAATTCAGCTTCTATGGAAAATTGAGCCATGCACTTGCTTGGATAAATTTCAAGACACAATGCCTCGACCAGGAGTGAACATATTCACTTGTGGCTTTTACTTCATTTGAATCAGAAATCCAAACGACAAACAATATTCCTTCAACACGATGGGGTAAACATTTTATCACAAAGCATAATTCATAGTTCCTTTCATATACTTAAGTATTTTATATAATGTATTTCAATGATCTTAATTAAGACCAAGAGTATAACATCCTTAGCTTCCTACAGCTTAAGAAATATTGAACTAGAGGATCCATATCAAAGTGTTGGAAAGGTACTAAGCCAGATAAATGTCCTTTGTCGAAGTATTCATGCTTCGTAGTATCCTATGGTCAAATGGGACTAATGACCAGATATTCGAGGATGAAGGCATGGGA
Organism: Agave tequilana; assembly: GCA_038442645.1. Lineage (NCBI taxonomy): Eukaryota > Viridiplantae > Streptophyta > Magnoliopsida > Asparagales > Asparagaceae > Agave > Agave tequilana. The sequence continues at coordinate 157,862 of JAVJIF010003986.1, read as the reverse complement.
ACTGCAAACACCACAACCTAAACGAGTTGGAATGCTCAAAGACTTCGAATACAATAAACTATATTTAGTCATGGTCAGCGTACATGAAACCTATTCATATTGTTGGGTTTAATAAAGCATGAACGTAGACACAAGAAACAGATATGACATGAGACGGGCATGACAATCCTTATAATATAGGATACTGCGACATGGTGATTATGACTATATGTGTGTATCTATATATATACATCAAAACCTATAGGGATGGTTTGTGTTCTACTAAAAGTAAATGAAAACAAAATAAAATGTAAATGACTTACATCCATAGCTTATAATAAAATTACAAAAGCAACACAAAAAATCTAAAAATAATCTAACTAATGCCTTGTCTAGTTTGTAAGGCGTTTAGATTCTACTAATATAGTATGCTCTTGTATTAAAGAGGTCTACTTTCATATTTATTTAAGCTATACGAGGCTTTTAGGTGTCCGACACGTAATTTTTGGATATTATTTAAAACAGACATTACACTAAAACACAAATTTATAGCTTTCTAAGGTCGACACGGCTTCCGAGTGTCTAATAGATGTCGAGCAAATGTCTTGCAAGTGTCAGTGTTTGACACGTGTTTGACACGTGTCTGACGCGGACACAACACGTGTCTGACGCGGACACAACACTCACTTTGAAGTGTCTATGCTTCATATGCTGAATTTATGCTTCATAGTCATTTTTTTAAAACATGCATCAGGTTGAAGCCTAATAAAGTATGAGGATCTCAGTTCGCATGGGTTTATTGACAACCCAATCTCGCTTTTTAAGACTTTTACTGGTCGTACCTATTTGCAAGATCCAGCTTGACCATGCTTAGATAAGTCTATACTATAGCAGCTCCCTACCTTACTTCTGTCCTTCCCTTATCCACACAATCATAATCTTAGTATCTTCTTTCAATTTTCATTTTACTTGGTTATGATTATGGATATCATCACCTTCTTCCAATAAAAGGTGAAGTTACCTTCGTGATATTAAGTGAAGGTGAAATACAATGTTGTGACTCAAAAACACCTTTCTAGGCTTCATAATTTATGGGTTTTTTTTACGACACACCACCAAAGCCTTTATCCTAAATTTTTCGGGTTGGCTATATGAATCCTTTTCATTCAACTTTGTTAGAGGTCACATCCTCAATTAAACAAAGCATTATCGTATCTTTCTTAATTGTCTCCATCAAGACTCGTTTAGACCTCTCTTTAGTCCACGTCGCTTGTTAAATATGTCCCTATCACTTTTCCTAATAAGCACGCTTATTCTTCTCTGTTGCACAAGGCAAAACCGTCTTAAGTGGCTCTCCCTCACTTTATCCTCAACAGGAGTAATCTTCAACTCTTAACAAATATACTCATTTCTTATCCTATCTCTTAATATTTTGTTACTCATCGATCTCAAGATTCTCATTTCTATACACTTATTCATTGGACACGTTTTTTTTTAGCTTCCTAGAATTCTGGCCTTTAATTCATAGTTGGTCTGATAGTTGTCCTATAGAATTTCTCTTCGATTTCATAGGTATGTATTCTATGATCACATAAAACCCCATAAGCACTTCTCCACTTCAACCACCCCCCTACAATTTACTATTTTTTAGAATATAAAATTTATTTCCAACTTTCACAAGTTACCTTTTAGCTTTATATTGAGAGGTTCTAATAAAGAGTATAGACAATAAAAGAATATGAGAGGTGTTTGAAAAATGAATGAGTTGTTAAGGGCCTACATAAAGACAAAAATCCATTTTTTGGAATTGGAATTTGATCTAGTCAAGTAGCCCATTCCAATTCATCATGGAAGAGTTCCATAATTTTTTTAACCAGACAACAATAAGATCCTCAAATATTTTACTAACCAAGCAGACTCTAAGATGGAGTCAAGCTAATCACAAAAGTTGCTCCTAATCACCGAAAATCATCATTTGCCTCCGATTAGCAATTGACCAAGGTTGACAAGGATACAGCTCGGTAGTGTCTTGGTGGGTGGTGAGTAAAAGGGAAAAAGAGGAAAGGAAATTTTTGTACTCTATATGGAAAAGTGGCCTCAGCATTTACTATCCAGTTTGGATTCTATATGATTCCATATACTATCAAATATAGAGTTGAAGTACTATTTAAATAGCAAGATATACGACAGGTGTCAGACCAATACACTGAATGCTACATCCACTCTCGTCCGAGAACTAGGAACTAAAACTAGAACTAGAACTTGAACTAAGATACAAAAAGATTTGGGATCTTGAAGATGCTTTGCCACCCAACCCGGCCATATGTAATTTCAGCTTTCTATTTCAGTTCTTCCTGCTAGTATGCTGTCACATAATTTGCCACCCAACCTGACCATGGTTAATTTCAGCTTTCTATTTCAGCCTTCAGCTCACCATTCTCTTTAGGAATTTCCTCAACTGATTTTGCAACCACCAAATAATGTATCTGCGTTCAAATAAAGGTGCAGGAACCATATGGAGAGCAGCAAAAGCGCCAACGATCAAGTGATGTACGAACATCACCACAGGTCAGCGTTTTTTATCAAGTAGTTTCAGCCTCCATTTTCTTTTTAAAATTCATGATTGACACAGTAAATTTGTATTTTATACTTCTGTTACTTCTTTATTTATTATTGCCTTGGTTGTTGTTATTCCAATTATATGTTTATGGTATTTATTCAATAACCTGAATGAAACAGTACTCTCCTGTACCATTACTTCCTACTTTTGTAGCTATAGGCTAGCCATTGTATTGTGTGGGAAGCATCATGTAACAGTGTGGTTATACAGTGACAATCTAAAATCTAAGGAGTAAGGGAAATTTTCTATTTGCACTTTATACGCTTTGTTAGTTTCTATCCAGAAGAAGCTCCTATGTTCGCAGTGCAGATATGTTATAAAGGAAGAAAGCTGCTCAGCAAAATTTTGCTCACAAAACATGCTTACAGTCCATACATCGAGGCTAAGCGATTCTTGACTCAATTCTTAAGACTAGTTAAGATTGGTATCAAATTGATCCAGCGGCCCCACTTTCTATCTGATCAGCTGTTTTCACATCGCAGCAATTCTTGTCAGCGAGGGCTACCAGTATGATGGTCCTGCTACTCTCCCAAATGGTTGCAATATAGGAGTTTTTCTCAAGGGTCAAGAGAGATAATGATGAGGACAACCAAGCACATAAGCGCAAGAGGCGTCGAGCAACAGTTACTTGAGTCTAGTTGGAGTTTGTAATTTTTATTTAATTGAGTTGAGTGAATTTTCTCTTTATCTATTTAGTTTTGTTTTTCATGTTTAGTCCCACATCGGTTATGTCGAGGAAAGCCATAATTGTTGGCCTATTTAAAGGTAAGAGTATTCATTGAAAAAGATGAAGATCGATCAATGAAGGATTTTGAGAAAATTTATTGTGAGTGAAAATTATTCTCAAATCAGTTTAGGATTAATTTCCTAATTACCTCTATTAAAACCTAGCCCTAGATTTTCTCTCTCCCTTCTCAGCTGCCACTCATCTCCCTTGTTCGTCTCTCTTTCCTTCTCTCTCTTCTCTCCACCAAAGAACCCAACAGCCCTCACAACTCCCACTGCCCATCTCCTGCTCTCGCCCTTGTGTCGCCTCCTCTCTGCGCGAACAAAATTCTGAAGCCCTGTCGCCTCCTCTCTGCACGAGCAGATTTTGAACCATACTTGCCAGCTCTTCTCTTTCTCCCTCACCAACTTCCCCTCACCTACCCCACTTACCCCCACTCGGCCTGCCCCTCTCTTCCTCCCCCTACCTTCTTCTTTCTCTTCTCTCAACATCACAACTAACCCAAACCCTAGCCCTAATCACCACTGTCAACTCTTCCTCATCTCTATATCACCAATATCCGACGACCCTGCCGCCCTCACCACGCTGGTGCAACTCCGACACCACCTTCGTCCAGGCCCGGCTTCCCCTCGCCTGCAACCCAGCATGAGCCTGGTCTCTCTTCGCCCGTCGTTTCTCTGCTCGAACCCGATCGCCCACTGTGCTACTGTAGCATCCTAAACGGGTTCAATTGAAGACCCCACCCGAAATCCAATTTCAAAGAGTTGTTGAGTTTACGCCATAAACCCGATTGCTACAATAACCCGACCTGCATGAACAGTAACGAGTTCTGATCAAAACAGACTCGTTAACGGTCTCTCTTCATCTACAAGCTGTAACTCTAACATCTGGTGTCTGTTTCAGATGATTTTCAAGTCGGTGTATTCGTGACGATGAGATCTTCGCGCCAACATCCACTTCAGGTCACTGAGATTTCTGTGGTTCTCAGTAGGTAATTTTTCTTAACAATGTCTATTTATTTGATGGTTTGATAACTAATTCTCTACTATTTATTCAATTTAACTACTGCCACAAATAGTGAAATTGAGAGATTCTGTCACCCTATGTTTGTTGTTTATATACATTAATTTTACAAGCTTATGTCATCATAACTGAGTAGTTGCATCATTTTATTTAGATTTATAATGGTAGACTACAACTGCACATTTTGTTAAATCCATATGTTTGCATATTAGTTTTAACTATTTTTCTAACCAAGATCATAACTAATGGTGAAATGTAACGAAGTTTTGTTCTATCACTGATTTTTAAGTTACACAATTCAGTATTTCACATCAATTTGGTATCAAAGCATGATTTAGGCAGGAAACTTGTACTAGATTTAGAAATTTTTGAACTTTGTTTTTAGGCATTTATTAGGAAAATTTGTTTTTTTCTATTGCATTAAAAAAATTGCATTTAGAAATTCTCAGCATTCATTTAGGTCTTTGTTTAATGAGTCTCCAACCATCACTATGGATGTCTTGACTTTTGATGGTCACCTAAACTTTCTGCTCGTTTAAGTGATCTCCAAGTTTTTCTTGATTGCCTACATAGTATGGACCAGTATTTCACCTAGTACTCGCTCTCTGAACTGAAGAAAGTCAACTTCGCTACCACAAAACTAACTGGACAAGAGAGCCAATATTGAGCAGATGTGAAAAAAATAGGAAAACCCGATTTCAAACACCGATTGAAACTTGAAAATATATGAAAGACGAATTCATGGATAAATACGTGCCACCTTTTATTTCACTAATTTTCTTGACAAATGGCATCGAATTACCCAAGGCAACAAATTCACCAAGGAGTGTGTTACCGAATTTGACGAGTTTCTCACTCGCTATAATATCTGAGACATGCAGAGTGACATCCAAATCTTTTCCCAATTTACAGATGGACTTAAAGAAGACCTGGTACTTGAGCTTTGAAATCATGGAGTTACTAATCTTAAACAGTCTTATGTCTCGGTCCAAGATCTAGATGCTCCAAGTTGAGTTATAGAAGTCATGATCAACGAGCCCCATCATTCGAATCCAATTCGAGTCAATACCCACACTGAGTTAGTTCTTACTCACCAAAACAGAAGCTGGACACCAAGGGCAAAAGTGTTGAAAATAACTCAAAAGATAAGAACACTGGAAATGACTTTTTCACACTTACTCCTATAAATCAAGTGTTACAAGTGTCAAGGCTATGAGCATGTTGCTGCTAACTGTCCAAGCCCAGCTAGAGTTTTTATCGATAAATTGCCTGTAATAGATCCAGAGCCTAACTTTGAAGAATTCATTTACCAGGCGGAAGAGTCAGAAAGCGCTGATTCTGACGACAAGCTCACCAGTGATAACATTATGGAGTCCAATATCTTGATCCCTCTCGAACCAATAATTCCGGAGTTTACTAATGTCTCTCCTATAGGCAGTACTTTGATTCACTTCGAAGTCACCCCCGTGATTACGAAGTTTATTAATGTCTTTTCTGAAGACCTCCCAGATAAGCTACCACCGACAACACGCCAATGAATTAGTCTCTCGAGCTAATCTTCCTGACCTGCCACCTCAAAGGATGAATCCTACCATGCATATTGAACGCAAAGAGAATGTTGATAAGTTGTCACTAGAGATCAAGCAATCGTGTCTTGTCCCAGTAAACATCCATTTTTATGAGGACAATTTTGAAGATATATAGTAACAAATGTAGGTCAGATCAGCGATGCTACCATTTATGGTCGACCCATATCTGACAGCCTAATGAATGTCAATATGGAAGAATCTCATGCTTTATAGTTTATCAACATTTCTTCAATTACGGTTAGACAAAGGGGCACATTCTCTCAGCCTTCACTTGTTAGGAGATTGACAAAGGGGTACATTCTCTCAGCCTTCACTTGTTAGGAGATCCCTTGACATCATTACTAATGTAATAGGTAAATTAGCATGTACATTTACGATGGTGTGCCTAATAATCTCTTTTGATAGATGTCATGACTATTATTGACCCACTGAACCAAGTGCCTAAAGTTAAGGAGTCAAGTGACCCTTTTAATATATGTTAGGCACTACAGAAAGCTCTCTCTGCTACTATTCATTATAGAGTATTTTGAGTCTATATATCTTAGTCTGTATCGCATTTTTACACATGTGCACGATCTACGCATGAAAAATTAGTGATATATATTTGAACAGAACAACGCTAACAATAATTTATGAACTTCGTCCGGAAGGAATTTAAAACTTTTAGTGTTGACAACTTATGATGGTTCAGATTAGTCCAAAATAGTTTTTCCAAGAACTGTTAATGATTTGCATGCCATAATGTTGGATTTTTCAAAATCTTGTAGAATTCTAATTACAATGCATCTTTTAAAGATTTTGAAATTAGTCATACTTTCAATACTGAGTATTCAGTGGATTACAAGGATTTTGACTTTAAGGCTAGCAACCCACTGGTTGTGAGCCTTCCTTCTATTTTCTGAGAGTTCTCCACATTGAGTCCACTACCAGATATTCATCCCAATATAACAGTAAAACTTGATAAAAAATTTATATGATTAAATTATCTTGTGATTCTAATAATACCTGATTGTTTAAAAATGAATATTATCTATTGAGTGGTGAGTTGCAGCAGATAGACCTAGTTGTGTTGAAATATTATGAGAGCTTTCTACATCAAACTCGACGGAGTCGAGTTTTCTCCAACTTAGGGAGAATGATGAGGACATCCAAGCACATCAACGCAAGAGGCGTCAAGCAAAAGTTACTTGAGTCTAATTGGAGTTTATAATTTTATTTTGAGTTAAGTGAATTTTCTCTTTGTCTATTTAGTCTTGTTTTTCATGTTTAGTCTCACATCGGTTATGTGGATGAAAGTCAATAGTTGTTGGCCTATTTAGAGACAAAAGTATTACATTAAAAGGGATGAAGATTGATTAATGAAGAATCTTGAGAAAATCTATTGCGAGTGAAAATTACTCTCAAATCAGTTTAGGATTAATTTTCGAAGTACCCCTATTAAAACCTAACCCTAGGTTTTTCTCTCTCCATTATCAGCCACCACTCATCTCTCCCATGTTCTTCTCTCTTTTCCTTCTCTCTCCTCTCTCCACCAAAGAACCCAATATCCCTCACAACTCCCACCACCCATCTCCTGCTCTTGCCCTTATGTTGCCTTCTCTCTGCGCGAACAAATTTCTGAAGCCCTGTCACCTCCTCTCTGCACGAGCAGAACCCGAACCACACCTGCCATCACTTCTCTTTCTCCCTCACCGACTTCCCCTCATCTTCCCCACTTACCCCCTCTCGGCTTGCCTCTCTCTTCCTCCTCCCTATCTTTTTCTTCTTCTTCCTCTTCTTTCAACATCACTACTAACCCAAACCCTAGCCCTAATCACCACTGTCAACCCTTCCTCATCTCCATATTGCCCATATTCGATGACCATGTTGCCCTCTCCACGTTGGTGCAACTACAACACCACCTTCATTCAGGCCCGACTTCCCCTCGCCTACAATCCAGCGTGAGCCAGGTCTCTCTTCGCCCGACGTTTCTCTATTCGAGCCTGATCGCCTACTGTGTTGTTGTTGCATCCTAAACAGGTTCAAATTGAAGACCCGGTCTGAGATCCAATTTCAACGAGTTATTGAGTTTAAGTCATAAACCCGATTGCTACAGTAACCCGACCCGCATGAACAATAATGAGTTCTGACCAAAAGAGACTCGTTAACGGTCTCTCTTCGTCTACGGGTCGTAACTCTCACATCTCATGTCCGTTTCAGATGATTTTTGAGTTGTTGTATTCGTGATGACGAGATCTTCGCACCAACATCCACTTCAGGTCATTGAGAGCTCTGTGATTCTCAGTAACTTTTCTTAATACAGTCTATTTATTTGTGGGTTTGATAACTAATTATCAACTATTTATTCAATTTAATTTGCTGCCACAAATAGTGAGATTGAGAGATTCTATCACCCTGTGTTTGTTGTTCATATACATTGATTTTACAAACTTGTGTCAACGTAACTGAGTGGTTGCATCATTTTATTTTAGATTTAGAAAGGTATGACTGCAACTGCACATTTTGTTAAATTCATTTGTTTGCACATTAGTTTTAACTATTTTCCTACTCAAAATCGCAACTAGTGATAAAATGTAGCAAAGTTTTATTCTATCACTCATTTTTGAGTCACACTTCATTGTTTCACATCAAATAAACATGTCATATATTATCAAAAGAGAGATAGACTTTACCCCTCTAACATCTTTCATTAGAAGGAAAAGGATCAAAGATAGACTCCACCTTTCTAAGAGTTCCCTCCCTCCCTGTCGCTCCCTCCCTTCCTCAATCAATCAATCAATCAAATGAGTTGCCACCAAATTAGGACTCTAACCATAAATCTGAATATATAAGTGTCTCCATCCCTACCTTATTCCCTCCCTCCCTCCTCTCTCTATAAATCAAATGAGTTACCACTGGATTAGGACTTTAACCACAAAACCTGAAACATGAGTACCTGTCAAATTCAGAACTCCCTTGATATTGCAAGGTTATAGTTCACACCCTCCAACAATCATCTTGGCCCACACTTGCAGGCCAACTGATACATGAGCATGCACAGAAAAAGTGAATGCCCATGCATTGCAAGCTTACATAATAGATAAATATCTAATCAAACTAATTATATCACAATAACTATTGAGTAAGTTCTAAGATGGAGTGCCTTATGTAACTTATTATAGAATTTAAGGTAGAGATTTTAGATTAATTTGTTTAATATTTCATTTGATTGCAATTCCAAACTTATGGGTGCTCATTAACTTGAAATCTAATTTGATCTAATATAACATTTTTGGAGAAATTGTAGGTGCTAAGGAGATGCAAGATCATAGTTATGAATAGCGAATGATTCTAGTTTTCTTCAAGTGCTCATTGGATTGACAATCTAACTTTATGGGCTTCTTCTTTTTTTTTTTTTTTTACTTGGATTGGCGTACTAATTTGATAGATTTTCTTTTATACTTCTACTTCATTAATTATTTTCTCAAAATTCTTATTAGATTGATACTAATTTGATGATCTTTACTAAGATATTCTAATAATGATAAGTCAAAACTTTGGGAGAGCTTTTTATGAGGAGATGGATTAACATTGTGCAATAGTCCTCCAAATTTTGAGTTCTACTCTAATTAGAAAACCTTCCATTACTCTCTAATTTCTAGAAACATCTTGCGGTTATTAATTGAAAATAATTAAATAGATAGTCAATCAATTTAGTTCTTAATTACTCTATAATTAGAAAATTCTTCGTGAAACTTTCTATTATTTTTATGTTTATCAATTACAACAAATTAAGTAATTAGTCAATCTTAATTGATTAAGGACTCTTAAATAATTAGTCATAATGAAATAAAGTTTTTCTCATCAAGCATGGATTCTTAAATGTACTGGCATCCTGATTTCAAGGGTTTCCTTTAGCGAGAAACTTAGATGTTGAAGTGGCACAACATGGTGAGAGAGAACCCTCCAAAACTTCTTTAAATTCAAATAAAACACTCAAAATCTTAAGGGTTGTATATAATTTTTGGTAATATAATCTATGCATTACACGCGCGCGCGCAGAGAGAGAGAGAGAGAGAGAGAGAGAGAGAGAGAGAGAGAGAGAGAGAGACTCTATTTTTGGACTTTTCACTCTGCTTAACACAAGGAGTTACATTCTATATGTTATCAACATTTAACTTATTATTGGAAGCTCATTAAAAGGGATGAACACTAGCCTATCCTACTTTTGATGCAGATGCTAGTGAAGTTTCTTCTCTTTCTTATTACTCAATATACCATAATCTACCAGGTCATCTATCCATGTTTGTCATCAAACAAACACGATTGTGTCTATAGACGTCTAAATTTATTCATTCCTTGTTTTGTTATTTCCTCCTACAATCCAAGTGACTATTGTTGAGGCCACATTTAACTAATGCATTGCATATAACAAATGTGGCAATTAAAGTCTAACTGTTAACTAACCTCACAGCTTTTCATCCCTTGTTCTATTGAAAGACCTTAGGAGTGTTTAGTTCTTTATTCCTCCCATAAGCACATGCTCTTAATAGCTATTAAATATGCGTCTTCAGCGTAAGGATAACCATAAAAAAAGTTACTATATCTGATTACAAATCATACAATTATTTTCCTGTCTTCTACTCAAAGTCCTCTTCACCTTCCCTATGATGTTCATCTCCGAACTCCCAGTCAAAGTCCTCTTTCTCAACGGCTTTCCTCCTTCTATCATCCATATCCTCTACCAGCTTCCCCACTTTGTAGAGATTCTATCATTTTTCCTTCATCGTATTCATTAATCAATTGCTCCTGTGACTTCACTCATTCATGCTAACCGTTAGAGCCAGACTACCTCTTCTCCAGCTTGGCCTTGTGTAATTCACCCAAATTGATAATCCAACTACTTCGGCCCTCTCATATGGAGCATTATTAGCCATTTCGTGACAGGCACCCACCTAATGAAAAGCTTTACCTTTTTGTCAATAAAAATTATCATGTAAAATATTAGTCAATTTAGACCCAAATTATCATGAACACATTGACGTCTTAACATAATAAAAAGACTATATTGTCATTTTGACTCCCTTGGGCTCAGGAAAGTTTCAACGGGTGGCCCCCTCCAAATTTATCAAACATAATCAACACTCTCCTTCCCACATGAATCATTATTGGGGGAAAGAATAGTCCAGAGATCATCATCACAGATTGTTCAAAAGCATGATCCAAAGTTTCGTAAATCAAATACATTCACCACTCAATTTCACAGGGGAAAAAAAAAGAAGAAGAGAGAAACAACCAGCTAACTAAAGACAAAAGGCAAAATTCGAAAGACGCAGATGAGAGTTCGAACGAAATTCATGAAAAATATCAGAAATTTCATCATATCATGAAGACCAACAAGAAGAAGCAATAAAACTAGGATCAAACAAAGAGAGGGAAGAAACATACGTAGTCTCTGAAGGCCATGCCAACTTCCATGCTCTTCAACACCTCATCGGAGAGCTCCATCGCCACCTTCTCATCTCTCTCCAATTGCCCTCCTGCAATCAGAAACTGGCTGAAGCGCTGAGAAGAAGAGAAAGAAAAAAGAAACCGAGGATTTGAAGAAGAGAAGGACTAGTACCTGGCATCTTAGTTGATCTTGCTTGCAACTCCAACTCTCGTAAATAACAGTGAATTAATTAATTAATAATTAAATAAAATAAATACAAATTAACAGGAATATATAATTTTGGGAGAATTTTAGATAGAAGGGAAGCGCAGAACTCTGGCAGAGATTAGTACTCGACGAAGAAGAGTCGAGAGTTGAGAGAAGAGAGAAGAGAGATGAAATGCAACGGACCAAATGGTTACAGAAATCTGCTTCATAAATTCCGTAACTCGATGCCAACCCGGCCCAGCCCATCTCCGCCACTAACCTGTTCCCGAGTCGGGTCCAATGAATTAGGGTTTATGGGAGCCCTAATTCTATCGGGGCAGTTTTCAGCACGGGGTGTGGGCGGGTCTTGGGCTAAATGGGTGGGTTGTGAGTATACGCTTATACTTTTTACTCGAAAATATTTCAAGTCAAATAGGCATGACGTTCAATTGGGGCATGTGGTCATATGGGTGGCCCGCCAGCCCAGAACTTTTGCCTGTGGTACAGCACTGCCCTTTCTCATCTAAATTGTAGGCTAAATTTTGATGATATTCGGCTTTTATATATGGCTAAAATTCACAAAAATATCATGAACTTTTAGCACTTTTGAAAAAAATATTACCATCAACTTTTGAAAGTGCAGAAAACTATAACACAATCATTAACAACTGAAAGAACAAAACAAAACTACCCTCTGTGCAACACAACACGACACATAGAAAGAGAGACACAGAAAAGACAACGGGAGATGGAGTAGGGTGGGCTGGGTTTTTTTTCGGGGGGGTGGAGACGAGGACCGGGAGGTGAAAGGGGTGAAGGGGACAGTGAAGGGAGGAGGGGGGGGTAGTGAGGAGGCGGAGGGGGAAGGGAGAGGGAGGAGGCAGATGCAGGTAGAGGGGGCTAAGAGAGCTGGGAGACGGAGGGGGAGGGAGATGAGACGGAGAAGGGAGAGGTAGGGAGGCGGAGGGGAAGGAGGAGAAATATGCAAGAATGAAGGCAAATGGTTGTTGTCGTGGAGGAGGAACGGATGGGGAAGCCATGTGGCAAGGTGGCGAGGTGCGGAGAGGGGGAGGGGGAGTGGAGCGATATGGTGACAGAGGAGGCCGTCGATGGCGGGGAGGGAGAGGTTGGAGAGGGCTGAGTCGGGGAGGACGAAGAAGGTGAAGGAGTGGGTACGTGAAGGGCGCAGTGGAGATCTTGAGGAGAGTGAGGGCGATAGGTGGAGGATGAGGTGTTGGTCTTGTTGGACGATAAGGGTGAGAAGAGGAGAGGAGGACATCGTGGCCATGATGATGGTGACGGTGGCAACGATGCAGACGGAGGCGAGCCACCAACGGGAGGAGGCAGAGAGAATGGGAGAAGAAGTAAAGTAGAAGTGGTGGAGACGACGAGGAAGGTGGAGGTGGCTAAGGGCAGAGGGGGACTCGGTGGGGAGATAATTTTTTTATATATAAATATAAGGGTTTTTTGTCATTAAATTATCATGTGATATGCATTTGAACTTTTTCTTAAATGAGAGCTAACAGAGGGTATTTCACTGAAACTAGTAGAAAAAATTTGTAGCATTTTCTTGCATTTTTCAAAATTCGTGGTATTTTATTTCAAAGACGTTAAAAGTCCATGGTGTTTTATGAATTTTCGCCCTGTGTATATACAATGGATCTCGGTATTAACCCCAAGAAAACATTGGTCAATACTGGCCCAGAATCATATCTAGCCCAAAGTGTAACTGGACCTTAGGACGAAGTCCAAAGCAGGAAACCGGTTAAAAGAGTGAATTCGCCCTAGGCCTTCTCCATATTTGTAATATTAAATTAGGCCATCTTATAAGCCCAACTCAATCCTTTCGCAATTGAGCCTGGTCCGATAGCCGATCAAGTGATAATAATTGATTCAATCTTTGATACGTACAAAAACAATGAATGCTATTTTGACCCTCGTACAAATGTTCACAATGAGAAAAAGAAAAGGTACAAGCAGAAAAAGAAAGATAAAATATGACCGAGCAAAGAAAGAACATGATTCACATGAATTAGGGTTACCTTTCAGAATTGCATCAAAATTGTTCTTTATTTTTCTTGGTTCTACTTTCTTCTTATAAAAATGTTTTGATTATACATTTTCTGTTTAATGCAACAAATTTTCATCACATATTATTTACGAATAAATTACCCTTAACTGAAATTTTGGTCCCCTCATATCTTGTCTCAATACAAATAGAGGAAGGGAGACTGAAATCTAATTTTGTGGACTTACTGACAAATTTGTAGTCTCAGTCCAAAAACGTTTGGAATATTTTCCTTTGTTGTTTATAAAGAATTGCCTGAATTGAATTGACTTTGAGAGACTGTTGGATAACTCTATTAACCGGTTAGCCTGATCGGCTAGAGCACAAGTTTTTCACGAGCACCGGTTCAAATCTCGCAATGCAGATATTTATTTGCAATGCAGATATTTAATAATACGCAAGGCGATACAGCCTACTTATTTTTAAAAGAAAGAGGGAGGCACAAAAAGGAGTGCCAAGATTATAAGAGAGAAACAAAAGATTAAGGAAAATTATCTTTTCCAGCATCATTAATTAATTTCTTCACAATCACTAATTTCAAATCCAGATGGAATTAATTCTTGAAGACAGGAAAGTTCCTGTTTCTTGACAACGATCAATCTCAAACACGAACAACATACACACAGTTATATCTACAACAAGTCAACAGTCGACTACTTCTCTCCTAGCTTTTACAATCCAACCACTGGACTCAACGGCAAAACCCCCAACGAAACATCAACAGAAACCTCGCTCACATTCGAACTCTTGGCTACATCACTGGAGCCTGCAGACCTCTTGAAGAACTCGATGCAGTCCTCCACCGCCTCGCTCCGGTACGAGTCCTGATGCCGGCACGGTCTTGCAGGCGGTGTCGCCTCCCTCTGCGACGACCGAGACGAGGACGGAGAGCCCTTGGAGATTGCTGAGAACATGATGAGCCTGAGCACGACCTCGCGAAAGCGCTCCAGCAGCGACATCGGGGTCGCGACGTTGCCGCTGCTTTTGAACCATCTTGGGATGCAAGGTGTGGCGGCGGCGGCCTTCATGCTCCTTCTTCTTCCTCTTGCTGATCTCTTGCTGTCCATCGACGAAATGGCCTTAGAGAGAGGCTTGGCCATGGTTTATATAGAGACATAAATTAACATGATTCCTTTTTTTTTGCCCCTTTTTTCTTGTTTTTTTCTATTGGTTATGGCTTGGCTGGCTCCTTTGGGTTGTTGAATGTTGAGTTGCAGCTTGGCTGTGGTTATGAGTAAGGCTGTTGTTTATTATTGTGGAAGATTGAAACTACTCGAACTTCCTCTTTGTTGGCAAATTACATGTAAGTACCTCCAAACTTTCAAGAGCATTTTGAAATTGGATCCTCTCATTTTGTGTTAAAATTAGACTACAGTCCATCTAGATAATCTTAATTGTACATTATTCTAGTGAATGTTTGTGATTTAAATTATTTATAACTGATACCTTGCCCGCATGAATTACACTCATAACTACTTTACACTTAGAAAAAATCACAATCATGTATAAAATAATGCACGATTAAGATTGTCGATTTGGACCGTCTAACTTTAACGCAAATGCAAGGATCTGAATCCGAAGATTTCAGATGCTAATTTGACATCCAAGTTCAGACATTTTCACTCAGGAACATGCTTTCATTGCTCAAGATTCAACCTACAGTCTCTTTATTTTATTCATTTTCCATTTTTTTTAAACATTTTATTTTTAAGAAACGAGGTGATAAGCTGGTGTAATCGAGATTTACCACTGTCAAAAAACTTTACCAACTGTACTACACTAAAACTTAATCTAACCATTGAGAAATAAAAGCTTAATTGCACATAAAATCTCTATTGAATGTGAACTAATCTCAGCCAACTGAGCATAGCATTCTTTCCATCTGCGTAAAACTATTTTTTAACTAAATTTGTAGGATGTACTGAAAAGAAATATAATCAGCTCAATTGAAATTTTGCACTTCTATTTTGTGTGCCCTGTTCAATTATTTTTATATTATTAAAAAATATATGCACCACAAATTACCTAAAGTTTCTTTGATGGATCCAAAATTAAGGTCCCCTCTGAAACGACTTAATTAAAATTTCTCCTCTGATCCAAAATTAGGGTCCACTATAATTGGAGTTAACAAAAATATTGTTGGATCAAAAAAAAAAGGTCCAGGCTATATAAGTTTATGAAATTAAAATGCAATAATCTGAGGACCACGTTAAGCATAGGCCATCTGGCCCCTCAAAAATCCCATCCAGGGAACAATTTGCAAAAGTTCGATTGATAAGATTCTTTTTTTCTTGTAAATCATTCCTTCAGATTTGTTTAGTTCTTTACAATATAAGTCCTTCAAAACTTATAATCTTCATGTCGGAGTCTCATCAAACTAGTCTCCTTAATTTGATTAAGCCATCTCCCTTCAGAAAAATTTGATTAAGCCATTGATTATGAGAATATTCCATCAACTTTAGCTCCAAATGACTTGAAACTTTTGCCCCTCCCCATTAACCCTCCATTAACAATTATACGTCTTGTGTTTCCAATGAAAAGAATCTCTCAATTAGACATACACCGGTCATATAAACTACTATAGCGTCTGTATGCATTCTATATAAGTCCTGATTTACAGGAGCGGAATCTGGAATAAATTTTGAAGTGAGCTTCAATCTTTTATAACATATGCTTGTGTAATATATGAATTTGTTAAAAGAATAAAATAATATTCTCCACTAAGTCAGAATGGAACCAGCAATAAATTTGCCAAAAAAATCAAATAAAAGAAAATTTAAGACAATATATGAAAAAGTGGGACGGTCTGTAGTCTGGCTCAGCCAACAAGTGTGGTTCCACCCCGGGTCGTGAATTAGTTTTCACGAACTACTATTCGAGCATAATGTTGCCATACACTGTAACTCGAGCTATTATGTGATATGTCTTTCAATACTGCCCACAGTTTTATTTTGTAAAATTCTCTCGCCCACTGAGTAAGAAGATTCAAACAAGCTTCAACAGAAGGAAGAAAGTACCATGCTGCTTGCCACTTGAACCCAACAGCCTGCTTTGTCTCATGAGAAAGGAATCGTCGATTAACTGCGCAACAAACATAGGTGGTACCACTTTGCATGTGATGGGTACTTCATCTTCGCTCTTTCACTGTTCCACCCACTCGTTTAGGTTCGTACTCGAGCGAATAAACTAGACCAAATGGCCAAATGGGGCGTAGCGTCAATGCATGCATGCACAAAAAGTTGACTATCTTAGATCCCATGTGCATGCAATGCAGGGCTCTTGGAGACAGCTCGACCGGATTAAAGAATGGTACGTGTTAAGTAGGAGAGGTTGGGCCTGTAAATTTCAACTGACAATATATATTACATGTATTTTTATCTTTTTTTTTTTTTTTTTTTTTTAGAGAAAGGCAACTATCCAAATTTATTAAGGAAAGAAGTAAAGAAGCATATGCTCGGAAGCAAGAAATTTCAAGTGAATCTTTGAGCTGAATTCGGGTGTGATCGGTTGCTAGAAACACACAGATGATGATTGGAGTGTGTTCTCTTTTCATTGGGATGAACGTGATATATTCACATATTTATATTCATTTCTTAATTAATGAGATATTCAAGTCGAAAGTTAGCGTAATTCAATAGTTAAAGAGAAAAAAAAAAGAATAAAAACTCTTTATTCTCACATTGAATATGTTGAGAAATATTAAGTGGTTTAAATATGAAAAGTTGGGAACTAAGTACATGCCTTTAGGGTTCTTGGAGTTTTCACACACACTTAACTACCCATAAAACTCACAACAGTTGAAGGAATATAGAACAAAGTATCATGTGAAGTTAAACGTTTTCTCGAAGCAAATTGCCATGTTACGTAGAGATGTGGCATCCGCTCAAGTCAGCAGTAGCCACTTTCTAAAATCCATAATAGCTACCTTTACCTTCCCACATTATCAGTAATGTGTTTATGGCAAGGACAATATATGCGAAGCAGAGGAGTATATATTACATCCAAGAGAACAACTACCTAAATCCTAATGAACCCAATAATTCAATTTAGCTATTACATTTTTAGAAAGAGACCATTGTTAAAATTTTGTAAATGACTGAGCCCAAACGAAAATTGTACTAGGATTGTGTATCAGTACGGGTGGCCTCTTAGGAAGTCTTTGCTCAGAGGCATTATAAACGGCAAGAGAAAAAATAATTATATTAGTTATAGTTGTGAAAATTTGATCCTCATAGGATGATGACATGTGTCCTAACAATCAGGTAACTTCGTCACTCTGAAGTCATTTCAGAAGTCGCTTTTCTCTTCAAGACCGCTTCCTTCTGGCAGCTCCAATGCTCTCAGCTATCCCTGAGCTCTCTTTCATTCCGGAAACTTCAGCTCCGCATAAGACAACTTCGACAACAGATCATCTCTGATCTCCGCCTTCAATCACACCATGATAACAGATTATTCCTGATCTCCACTTTCAATTACGCAACCTGATCTTCCTCCACGTTCATAACGTGAAACGCTCTCCAGCTTGGACAGTTTTGGACATGAGCGAGATTCTCTGCATGCAGTCCCAATAATCACGATTGTTATAACAACACGTGCAGATCATGCGGTTATGAGGATCACGCCCGTACCATCTGCCCCCATGCATGTTGATTAGACCAAGTATTAATAGATCTTCTCTTCCAGCGAGAAAAGAGAGTCATTTTCCTTTTTTAACAAAAAGCTCAGCGCTAAGGCTCTGACGTACAATCTCTATAAATCCTGTAAACAGTAGATTATAGTGGATTCTTCTCCTCCTCCCTGTGATTTTTTACCGATTTGAGTTTCTACGTAAAAAATCTTGTATGCATCCCTTTTATTCACACACTTTCCTACTCTCGCTTATGGTGAGAATCGACTGTCCGATCGTTTGCGACGAAAAATCTTCATCACAAATTAAAAATGCACTTTGTTATTTATTACTTGTAGAAGCACAAAAATACTCTGATAAAATTAACAATTTTTTGAATGAGTTTTACTTTTCGTCATTCCTTCTTTTTTTTTTTTTTTTTTTTTCCTGAAGAAGAAATGAGATTTCCATTGTGGTTATGAGATACAAATCAAGCAAAACCCCTCAAGAAGCTCCAAAAAGCCGAGCGCGTGGCTCTAGGGCCTTGACTGAGCCACCAAGCTCACCATAATTTATTTTGCTCCAAATTTGAGGAGCCAGCCCCACATGGGGACATGTGCCGAGCCAAATCTTTTAATGCGGTTCATGCGGAGCCCATGTCCCTTATTCAAATCAGCCGACCATACCATAAATAAAAATTTGTCAAAAAAAATCATATTCATCAAGGTGCATTTCATCTACTAATAAAATAAATACACCAAAGGGAGTGGTGGCTTCTATAAAAAAATTAAATAGGAGAGGGAAACTACAAAGAAGTTTATTTGTGAGGAGACGCGTAGTCATCAATTTTTGAGCCAAACATTTGTTCGAATCCTTTTGTCGTTCTATCGCGCTGGAGAATAATTTTGTTCTTTTCTTCGTCACTAGTTTTTTTTTTTTTTTTTCTCTCTTCAAATATTTCATTTGTGTTGCATCCGAACGTGACGCTGGCGATGACTGTTCACGAACTGCTATTTATCCATATAAATAAATTTGATCTCTTACGTGTAAATTGAGTTCGATAATGCGACTATGAATCATATCGCACAAAGATCTTGTAAATTCAAAGTTACATGCAAATTGCGTAATCTACGTGAAAAATTTGAACCCATAATCCCTCACAAGAAAGGGTATGACCTGACGCCTCAGTTAAACTCATTTTTTATTTTTGCGGAATTAATTAAAACCCTTCGGTTTTTAAAGGATCTTTGATTTAGACAAGGTGACTCGGGAGTTTTTTCTTTCTTTTTTTTTTTTTTTTTTTTTAAGAAAAGATCTTAACTAGCGACATCGTATGATATTTTTATGTGAACGTAAATGTAAAAAAAATTTTAGTGTGAGCGTAAATGTAATAAGAAAAGAGAGAAAACAAATAAAAGAGGAAAAAAAGTAATACCTAAGACTTGAGAATCTATGATCACAAATAACATATTTTTATAAGTTATCACTTGAATTAGAGTTTTAAAGTTTTTTATATTAATAAAATTAATTTAGAAAGAAAAGATCATATATAAAAAAATTATAAAATATATATATTACTTTATATACTTTATAAAATTCAGTGTGAATATCTGCCCATCCTACCTAGCGTGTATATGAGTCTGCTTCGGTTCGTATCTGGTCTCGAACAGTAACCAGCCAGTACTTTTGGGCCAGACTAAAGCTATTTTATATAAAGGTCATAGCTAAATATACCTGTGAGAAAACTAGGCCCCAAGACTTTATGGAGCCTCCAAGTCTAAGCCCATATTGAGTCCTTTTTCTCCCGGCCTTCAATCAAATCATGCCAAGATCTCAAGGCTACGATTACGAAGACACCAGCCCAAAATGGGCAGGGGTTGGCTCTTTCCCGCGTGGACTATACAATTCTTTATACTGTGTGCCGTCAATCATAATTGATGGACGGTACGGAGCGAGAGATAGAAAGAAAACACGTTTTGTGGTGAATTGTGATGGACGACATAGAGCGAGAGAGAGAAAAGAAAACGCGTTTTCTGGTGAGGTCTACAAAACGCGTTTTAGTTTTTTCCCTCTCCTATTCTGAGTCATCCATTAACTGTGATGCAGGACCCACAACGTAAAAGATCATAACGTGATCACGCGAAGGAGCCAACCCCAACCCAAAATCTAAATCGTGAAGATTACCGAGATTTATGGGCTAAGAACAATGTTAGGAGCGGCTGCAGATTTCTTCACAAAGATCGAAGTTTGAAGTTATCCTAGCTTTGGCTTTATCATACTTTACACAGTAAGTTAATTATATATACTTAGTTTCATCACCTTCGTCACCATGCAAAGCCTTCTCTCTCTCTTTTTCTCATGGGTTGGCTATTGACAACAGTTTTAACTCTATAAAAGAAACAAGATATCATGTAGACGATATCATGTAGGTTTTAAACCGATGTGCTAAACAACATACATCGGTTTAGAAACAAACGTCTATGTAGGTAACGTAAAAAGTCCACGTCGGCTACCAACCAACGTGGAAAATAAATTATTTTCCACGTGAAAAATCAATTGGTACATATACAAACAGACAACCTTTTCGCGTCGATTTTAAAAGCAACCGAAGCAAAAAATATGCATTTTTTTAATTTCACAATATCATGTACATAATAAATATAACCTGTATGCAAATATGAATGTTATCTGTACATATTATTACAAATCTGTAATATAATAAAGCAACTGAAGCGAAAAGGATGCATTTTTTTAATTTCACAATATCATGTATATAATACTTGTAACCTGTATGCAAATATGAATATTATATGTACATATTATTACAAATCTGTAATATAATAATTAAACAATATACATATAAACAATCTGTACATATATGTGTATGTACACGCACCAAAATAACGAAAATTCACTAAACTGTGTGTGTACATGCACCAAACTCAAGAGTCATGTATAAAAACATGAATCTAAATCACCAAAATGAACTAAATTTTAAAATTAATAATTACTCTTTTTAAAGCACCCTGTATTCATCTTTGGTGCTCTCAATCGATCTATCTAGTAATGATAATTGGAAAATTTTAATTTAGTTGATCCAAAATACAATGAAGTAAACTAATATGAATACATGACACGCATTGAATACATTATTCACAAAAAAATTACTTATCATTAATATAATTCAACAAAATTCAAAGAGTAAACTTTAGTATTAATAAATAATTATATATATTATGAACTTTTCTTAATAAGTTTAAACACTCACAAGTCAAACATATACGAGATTAAACACTCACAAAGTCATTTAGTTTCTTAATTTGTTTTCGGATGTCACTCCCCAACGAGTCCAACCAATATACAATACTGGGCAATGGGTCAATCACGCATAATGTCCAATGCGAGCTGTAAGTTAAATTCATATTATATTAATGTTAGTAAAAAATTAATATAATTTATGATAATATGTACAAACTCAAACAACAAAATAAATGAGTTTAAACACAATACCCTCTCTATGAAAAATATTTCACAACATATCCCGTCCACTTTTTCCGAACTTCATCCAACGTCTCATCTGAATATTTTTCTTTGTTAGCAAGCTACAAGCATAATGAGTTATTCGTATTATTTTCAATATATACTAACGAAAAATATAAATTAACTTTAAGATAGAGGATTATACTTTTATAGGAACATCGACCTTGTCGGCAGTTTCATCTTCTTTGGTTGTCACATGTGAAATTCGGTATAGATAAATAAAACTATTTTAGTGTTTTGTCAGTATATTGAGTCATTGAAATGATAAATTAAAGGTCCAACTTGTTAAGTTATTTGATTGGGCTGAGAGGAATGAGGTGTTAAAGATGGATGAGAAGATCCCAACAAAAAATCATCAATCTGTAATAGATGTTTTCTTTGATTTGAAAGCGAAGCAAGGGCCCTATTGGTATCAACAAAAGTATGTTCTGAAGGAATAAGTCTTCTTGGTACTTCAAGGGTGGCTAATTGATGTTCTTTGGAACCCGTCTATGGAACACCAAAAAACATCAATTAGAGCCACCCTTGAAGTACCAATAAGGCTTAATCCTTCAAAACATGCTTTTGTTGATGCTAATAGGATCTTGCTTCATTTGTCAAATTATTGAAAATATCTATTACAGATTGATGATTCCTTTGAGATCTTCCCATCCATCTTTAACACCTCTTTTCTCTCAGTCCAATCAAATAATTTAATAAGCTAGTCCTTTATCATTTCTAATAGCTCAATATACTGACAAAATACTAAAATCTTCTTCTAATTGGTTTATCTCCTCTTGCACTCTCATCATGTCACATCCATCTTGTATAACTTTGATCAATCTCATTAATGATTACATCCATTTTCGATCCATGACATGATATATAAACAATTGAATTAACAACAATGTACATGACATGTAAAGAGTTCAAATTGATAGTCTAATTATAGTTATTCCTCCTAATTTCTAATTTTCTTTTTGTTCATATTTTTTGTAAGCTCAATTCTTATGATTACAATGTTTTCGTTTCTACACCCACACACCCCACCTACCTATACACCACCTACATACACATCGCACATACACACCCATACACACACAAACACCACATGTACACACAAGCACCAATACACCTACACTACCACCACCTACACCACCTTTCGCGCCTCCCTCTCCACACACACACACACATCAAACACACATACACAAACACCACTACGCACACACATATGCACTAACATCCAACACAACACACACACACACACAACCACCATCTCATACACATGCATAAACAACAAGCATAGTACACACACATGCACACATGCACACATCAAGTATAACACACACACAACCCACCATCACACCATGTTAGAAAAATCAATAATTTTAAATCCAGGTCATTATCAATGAATTTTTTAAGGATTTCACCCAGCTCCCTCTCCCCCTCCCCTCTCACTTCCCCCTATTCCCCTTACTCCAGCAAATTCCTAACCCCTTTGCCGTCGACTGCCTCGTCGGTTTTCACTACCACAGTGGTATACTATTTTAACATAACCACCACACACACACACACCCCACCATCACCAACACCAACCGGTAAGAAGAAGAAGAAGAAAAGAAGGAAGGTGGAGATCAAACTCACCGTCGATAGAAGATATCACCCCGGATGAAGAATCACTGACTTAGTGATGACACCGCTGCTGCCTCCGCTCTCGAGAAGATGAACAATAATTAGGGTTTGAGGGTAGAGAGATTGAGAGAAGACAAAAAGAAGTACACTAAAGAGGGCAGGATTAGGGTAAAAATATCATTTTGTGATTTAATATCGTTTCGAAATAATATTTCGAGTCAGTTCTTAGTAAGAACCGACGCTAATAAATTTTTCGCATCAGTTCCATAAAAGAACCGCCATGGAATATATAACATTACGCGTCGATTATATAAAGAACCGACATTAAATGTATAATAGAATCTGTTTATTTTATATTTTAAAAATATAATAAACTTTTAATGTCAATTATTTACAGAACCGTCATGGAAAATAGTATTATCTGTTGGTTATTTAAAAACCCATCGTAGAATGGTTTCTTTTTAATCGAAAAAACAGGGTAGTGTCAAATACTCATTTTATTTACAAAATTGCCACCATATTTTGTTTCGCGTTGCTGCGGTTAGAACCGACGTGAAAAGGGGGACATTTTATCCCATTTCTGTACTAGTGTCAAGAAGATTCTACTTTTTTTTAGACTAAATAGTTGACCAAGCCCCCTCGCCCCCCGTGCGTTCCATTAATAAGATTTTAATGAAAACAACTTCACGACTACAAAATAATATGTCACTACTAAAGGCTCCCGAATTATTGATGTAGGAAGCCAAGGCGGCAACATCAACAAGATTTGTATTAGTCGACTAATTATCAAGATTAGTCGACTAACCCTCTCAGTAGTCGATTAATCAGTACCAGTAGTCGACTAACCCTAGCCAGTAGTCGACTACTTCTGTCGCGAACTCTGTATTCAATTTTGTTTAGGATTTTATTTTCAGGTCCAATTTGGATTCCAATTTCTTTCATTTTTTTTCTTCATTTCTAGTTTCCTAATTATGATAGACTACTACTTTAAAGCTTATATAAACCCTTGTATCTTTATTTTTAGAGGCAATTTTTAGCAATTTTTATCAACTTTTAATCAATACAATTGAGTTTTTTTCCCCTCCAATTGCTCATGGATTCGAGTTGTCTATCTTTGCTCGTGGATTCAAGTTATTTTTGTTCTTGGATTCGAGTATTATCCTACTTGAAGGTTTTTTTTTTAGGGTTCGTTAGTTTTAGAATGAGATCTAACCAGCATCTTCACTTCTTTGTTTGCGTCAAGTGTATCAGAGCTTCAGCTACTTTCCGACAATGACAGAAAAAGAAGGATGGTGCTATCAAGTCAACCTTGGACAACGTAGTCCAGGAGCTCAAGTGATTATCCCTCAAGATCGATGACCAAAGTCTAGCCAATGGTACGCACTGAAGCGGACGGGGTTATCCATCAACTAATTTTCCATCACCATCTTTATCCATACATCCACCACAACAACCTCCGCCTTATCAACCACCTCCACATTATCCACCATCAAGGTATCCTCTACAATATCCTCAATTTAATGAATTTTTCTACGAAGAAAAATTACGCAATCCCATCTATTAATACAATGATTTTGAAGATGATTATGAAGATGAAGGGATGATCTATAGAAGGTGAAGGAGGTTCACTAATCCTGACAAAATTTTCTAACCCTAATAGGAGAGACAAATTTTCTTATCCTAATCATGGTTGGGAAGAGGAACTCAAATTCTAATGAGTATTGGATAAAAGTTGAGATTTCTTCTTTTAGTGGGAACCTTGATATTAAATCCTTCTTGAATTGGATTTATGGAATAGATAAATTTTTTGACATAGCTTATGTTCTCATAGAGAAGCAAGTCAAGTTTGTGGTGTACAAGGGAGGAGTGGTGGAGGGATCCATTGCAAATTACAAGAAAACATCATGGCAAGCCACCCATGATGACGTGGAGGCGCATGAAACAACTGCTTCAAGGTAGATTCCTCCCATCCGACTATCAACATATCATTTACAATCAATTTGAACATTGTCAATAAGGTACAAGGACTATTACGATATATACGGAGAAATACATCACCTATTATCACGCTTCGAGTCATCTATGTCGGAGGAGCAACAAGCGGCAAAATATAATAGTGGTCTAAAAAATCATTGAGGACAGGCCATCAGACGCGGACCTAGTTCAACGGGAAGGGCGCATTTCAACTAAAACGTAGACCTCGCGTCCGTAGGCAAACACGAACTTCAAAAATGCGCGTCTGAGCAACTCCGTGTCTCACTGCAAGCGCGGGTCTGAGTAACTCTGCGACTCACTTTAAACGCGGGTCTGAGCAACTCCGTGCTTCAGTTCAAGTGCGGGTCTAAGCAACTCTGCGTCTGTTTTCAAACGTGTGCCTGAGAAGTTCGCTTTTTGACTTCAATGCAGACTTTGAGTGCCGCGTCTACACAATAATGTGAGGTCCGCATCCAGCACGAAACTCACGTTTTTATTGTAACTGACCTCATTACTGGATCAATTAACTCCCCACATAACGGGGGAATTAATCCCCATTATGGAGGGATTCTAGGGGAAATTATACCCATATAACCCTCTATAAATTGCCTCAAAAGCTATGAAGAAGGGAAGGCTTTTGGAGATTGAGAGCTGAGATTTCTCAAGCTAAAAGCTTTTTACTTTTTCAAAAGTCCACAGAGGAAGAAAATGAGAAATCAGTGCACTCTAAACACTTAGTGTGTTAAAAACAGAGCTCCTTTTTAATTACTTTTCAAGAGCATCCCATAGAAAAGCTTGTCATCCAGCCGGTCAATGGAGAATACAAATCACTCTCCATCGCCACACAAAGAACCTAGCTTTAAACAAAGGAAAAATCTAGTTATTTTTTCTCTTTTGTAATTGGAATTGTTCTATTGTAATCTTTCATCCACTCAAAAAAATTTTACTTCACTCCATCTTTTCAATTAAACAAAAGATGGTGACTCCGCTGGAGACTTCATTCTCTACTGACGAGAATGCCATGGTGCAAGCCGATGTTTAGCTGTTCGGAAAGACGGTGGAATCCCTCGTCATTGAATTCGACCAAGGAAAGTTTTAGAAATTTCTTTTCTCAGGTTTCGCCAGACCCAAGATAATGCAGTAGTACCGCAAAGTCTCTTCCGGGACTCGCTCTTGAATCTCTTCAGAGATTTCTCCTAAAGTGGCCCGCACTTCTGCTCACAGCGCAAGTAGTGCCACTTCTAATGAGGTTCTGAAACCTATCATGCAGCCCATGTAGTCCCCGTCAACGTCTCTAAGAAGACCCGCAAGGCTAATGTGTTAGTGCACGATCAAAGTGATGGGGGAAGATCAATTCCGTCATCTTTCTCCTCTCTAACTTTTGTAATTTTAGGTTACCGAGGGTTCCCAACAATCCTTATGACTCAACCGGAATGCTGAACGTTGACGAAGGCGTCATGCTCATCGGCAATAGCTCAAAAATTCTGCAGACGTAATCTATTCTGCAAATTCAGAACGCGAAGTTCATGCTCACGTTTCTCTCAAGCAACGCGAGACCTGTATTCATCCTGTCTCAAAATGCGAGACCCGCGTTCTGCCTATTTCAGGACGTGACTCTTGCATTTCTGTCTCAAAATGCGAGACCCGCGTTGTGCCTGTTTCAGAACATGACTTGCGTTTCTAATTCAAAACATGAGAATAGCATTCTGCCTATTTTAGAACGCGACTCTTACATTTCTAATTCTAAGTGCGAGATCCACGTTCCGAGACTAACTTAATCAACGGTGGAGTTTCACGTTTCAACACCATGCGAGGTCCGCGTTTCAATAAAGAAATACGAGACCCGCATTAGAATAACATGTTTTCAAGACATAAAAAGCCAAAAAACCCTCCACCCCATGGGTTTGAGGCTTGTTCCTCGGAAGTCCCCGCAAGGACCTGAGGGACTACCTGACAAGGAAAAGGAGTGTCCATCAATTCACTCCTCAATGTCACTGTGAGCGGCTCATCTCTACAGTACTCTTCGATTACCATTGCGACTTTCAGATAACCAAACCTCGATTTTTAGCCAGTCGTCAACGGCTTCAAACTCAGCCAAGAGACGACGATCCCGGAAAAAATCATTCTCTAACATTGAGTACCTAGAAGTGGCTGCAAATATGGCAGGGCTGAGTTCCACACCAAGCAAGTTCAAAGGGAAGTAACTGGCTATCAGTTCATAGGAGTCAGAAGTTGACCGATCTCCAGGTTCGAAGGACATTCTTGTTGAACCTAAAGGGCTCTACTAAAACACTTGGACCCGTACGGGAACAATTGTCCAAGTCGACTACAGTCTGTTGGCCAGAAAAATTGAAGTGAACGATAAGCACTCCGCCATCATGGAATACCAGTCTTCGAATTTTAGTTCGGAGACAACAACCTTTATTTACATGGTGGGAACTCCTGAGGTAGTGGCCAGGCAATTCGAAGAGCAAGCCTGAGTCAAAAGAGAACAACTTGATATGATTCGAGCTCAGTAAGAATCTATTTAATATGCTTAAGCAAATGCTTTCACAATTGCTTAAGGAGAAAAAGAAACCAAAGGGGCAGAACTCCTTCCAAGAAGTCCAAGGGTAAAAGGAAAAAAGGGGAGAGCTCATCTTCTGTAAACACTGAGAGTGAAGAGCATTCCAACTCTGAGCCACCCAAATCTTCATCTGAGAGAAGAATAACTCAGAAAACGGAAGCAGTCATTCCAAGAGGATAAGTAAATTGGAGCAAAGTCTTGAAGGCCTAGTAAACTGAGGTGGTTTTCAAGACATGGGGATAATCCGGCCGTACCCGGCAGAATGGGACACGGCTCCTTACCCTCTCAAGTTAAAGGCACCGACCCTCCATACTTTTAACGATAAAGGGTCGTCGAGCCAACACATATACTACTTCAAGTCTCAAACTGAAAATGTAGTAGCAAACGATGCCATTATGACCTGTTTATTTATTGGCACTCTTAAGGGGGTTGCCTTTGAATGGTTCATGAAACTTCCTGCTGGCTTGATTAAGACATGGGCCGACCTCGAGAAATTATTTCTGGCTCATTTCTTTAAATATGATACACAAATTTCAGTGCCAACTTCCTTGCAGCCAAGCAAAAGAAAGGAGAGTCTATTAAGACTTCTGTTGAAAGATTTTGGAGCATGGCACTCCGTTGTCCCATCGGCATGACCCAGTCTTCACTGGTTGAGACATGTCACATAATCTGCAAACTGCCCTGCTCGCTCAAATGGGAGTGGCTAAATGTCGCACTTGGAAGCAATTGGTGCTACAAGGCGAACAGGCAGAAGAAATCATCGCCAGGGTAAGAGCTGAAGAAAAAGACAACAAATCAAGACCCGACAAACCAACATGGCACGCCTCAGAGTCATCCTCTAAACTAAAGAGAACAGATACTCTGGCAATGGAGGTCAAGTCACCTTCGAAGATCCAGTCAATTAGCGGTGGTATGGCTCTTGGCCAAGCACGTTCCAATAAACTATACTCTATCAAGGATGAGCACATGGTCTCTTTGTTTAAATTACTCCAAAAGAGTAACAAATTAAAATTACCGAAGGTCAGACGTCCTGAAGAGGTAAGAAAGATTGATGATCCTACCTACTGTTTATATTACAAGGTGGCTTAGACACCCTACCAAGAATTGATACATATTCAAGGATGTTCTTCAGGCTTTGATTGATGTAGAGGTACTTAAATTCCGTGCAGAGTAGAAGAAGGTGACTGCCAACATGACATCTAAGTCACCTATTCAATTCGGCTGGAATCTTCCGCTAGCACTAACTGGAGTGGTGATCGTACATATATTTTGTATTCTTTTCATTACACTCCTACATTTATCGTGTAATAAATCTGCTAATTTTCTTATCTTAAATATCTATTTTGCAGAAGATAATAATGAAGAGAAAGAGAATTAAACCAAAAAAATACCAATTAAAATTAGATTTAAATAGATCTATTTGGTTAGCTGAGGATGATCCCAGATTAGTTAGAACAAATCAAGGATTGGGATAACTGTTCAACTGAAGATCAGAGCAAATCAGAAAGATAACACCAAATGAAAACCGGTAAAATTCAGATTTCTATAAATCCATTTTGGTTCGCTAAAGATCAATCGAGGATAATATCAAATACAGAGAGATAAATGGATAGAGAGAAGATCAACGGATGAGATGAAGCAAGTTTGACTCTGATTCTGACTGGATACATTTTAGTATTTGAATCATAACTTTCGCTACCGAATCTCAGATCTGATGATTCAAGATAATCCAGAAAGCAGACTTATAGGGCTATAACTCTTATGTTGATCACTATTTCTAATTCTATCATTTAATAAGTGATATTCAGCAATCAACACGCCAACAAACTGCAGATCAGAACTGAATATCCACATCAAATCAAATTTAGAGATAAGGGAAGGATTTAAATTCAGAAATAGTCAGTTTTTCCTATCTTCATACTCCTCTAACCTCTGCATTTCTTCTATAAATACCTGCAATCTCAAAGGCAAAAAAAAGAGGACCAAGCAGAGAGTAGAACTTAGGCTAATTTGTAGTTTGTAACTTAGGTTTTTATTTTATTTCATGTAATTTTTATTTTCTTTATGTAACTGAGAGGAGATGATACTTTCATGGAGGAATGAGAGCAAGCTTGTACTGCAAGTGACACCGGTGTAAGTGATCTCTTCTTTTATTGTTATTTGAATTGAATCAAAGTTACTTTTTCTTCTTTACTCTTGTTTTCGTTTACTCTCCTCTAATGTGTTGCAATCCAAGTGAATCTGTTAGCCTCGAGACTGCTTCGCCATTTCCAAGTGCCCTTGATGGCCTATGGTTATGAACAACCATTCTCTTACTAGTATAGCTTGCCCTTTTATTCTTAGTGTAGATCGAGAATAGGGAAGATCCTACACGCCATGCTTGATCGCCTTCAAAGACAAGGTAAGTCGTAGCTACGAATCCAAGGTATATGAACATAAAAGGGTAAGTAACTTTTAGTTTCTTTCTTTTCTTTTAATTCTTTAGTTTAGAACACCACAATCTGCCACTTCTTCTATCATTCCTTTTCAATTTCATTTGTACATATCACTTCTATTTTCTCCACCTTCTCTATCTATCACTTTCTTCCTAACTTCATTGTAATTTATTTTCATTTTCTTTTTAAGAACTAAAAGAAGATCTTTAACCATTCTTTGTAACTTAAAAGCGAACTTACTAAAAAAAGCTTTCATTGCTAGTCTCTCCTTATGGATCACGACCCGCATAGCCACTTGCTATTGCGGTAGAATTGAGTATTTGCATTCTATTCTTTAAGTTCTGAAATTCTGTATTTTTGTGCAGGTTCCACCTCAATCAAGTGGTTCCTGTCCCGAAAGGGGAACTAAAAGTGATCAATACTGATCTTCATAATCAGAAGGAGAACGGTCTTACCTCTATTCCTACTCCTCAAGAAGAAACAATGTGGGTCCATCCTGACATTGTTGAACGCCAGCAGTGGACGGTGTCACAAACAGGAAGTCCAAAGGCAAGGTTAAAGCGTCCTCCAGCATTGTGGTGGGTATCTCTACAAGAGAAACTGAAGAAGAAGATGTCGCCTCTCTCACTAGTTCAGGAGAAGAGGAGACCGCCTTTGTTGTGGACACAGGTGCACCTCTTACATCGAACTTAATCTGGAAAGCAGTACTTGAAATAGTATGGCGAGCTGATGGTTGACTCCTTCAAGCCAGCTGGAAATAATCGAGCAGTCCACGAAGCCATCCGTGGAAAAATAAAAAGAGCTTCGTTATGTCAAAGCTCTTCAGAAAGGCGGCAGGGGTCATCAACTCCCTTATGTTTTGATGTGATGGCTCAACTAGCCAACATCCCTACTCGAATCACTCTTTATAAACTCTTGAGGCTTTCCAACTCTACAACAGATGCCTTAAGAGAAGGATTAGCAGATGCAGAGGTTTTCATGGCCCAGTTTCCTGCATATGCGGAGAGGAAGACGACAATCATTGCCACCACGCCTCAAAAAAGTTTCTCTGCATCACCTTCACCACAGAAGACATGAAAGTTAAAAGGAAATATGATAGACTCCTATATTATACAGTGTATATTGCATCATCTGGAGTGAGTCGTATACAGTTGACTGGAATTCGCGTTGAGCATTATGCCCCACCGGATCATGCGGCATTTGGGATCCCCACCCACCGATTAAGCGCCACACAGACCACCATTTATGACTTCAATGCCAATCTTACGCGCCCGATGCGAAAATCAAGCTCAGATGTCAGATTGGGGACCTGAGATCCAAGGTGATATGTTATGTCATTGACGCCGACACCTTGTATAACTTGCTGCTGGGATGACCTTGGATTCACTGCAACTCTATCACCCATCCACTCTTCATCAAATAATGAAATACTTTGATGAAGATGAGAAAGTGACAACATTGATTGTCGAATGGTATCCGTTCAAGGAAATTGAGAATTACTTCACTGATTCCCTCCTCTATCAAGATTCTCTTGAGACTGACGAGAATCCGCACCCAGAAGAACACGAATCTGGCAACGAAGCGATACAAAGCCAGAAGAAGAAGAGTGTCTCTGGGAAATAAATTTTTTTATAATGAGCATTGATAAGCTTGATTTTAATACCACTACTAATATTGAAAGCGAGTGGTTTATCAATGAAAATTTAGATTTGGCTTACTTTTCTACATTTGCTTTTGATTTTGTTCCGTCAGACACTAGCACTGACATAGACAGTGACCCTTGGTTAGCAATGAATGCGCTGGCATCATTACGTGTACCAATAAAGTCATCCCTTATGGTACGCGAAAAAGTCGGAGACGCGCACAAAGCTCTCTTTGAAGTACCAGCCAAGCGGGAAGGACAAAAGCCAATTCTATTTGAAAGAGTTGAGTCTGAACCCATAACTTGTAAAAGCTCAGGGGTAATTCTGAGTCTCCATAATTCTTTCATTATGGACAAAAGTTACGTCACATGATGGAAAGAATGGGGTATGATTTTACCAAAGGGTTAGGCTTTAATTTTGACAAGGGAAAGCGAGCATTACTTCATTCATTTGTACCAAAAGGTAAAGACCCCAACTACTATCACAAGACCCGAAGAGGACTCAGTTATTTATCTACGCCAGTCTCATCAGATTCTGAATCTGAAGAAGAGGTCTATCATGACAGCTCATCAGCAACATCGTCGTGGGACTCAGATGTCAGTATCAGTGATATCTTCAAAAGTTTCTCAGTGACCATGGTATCAACCAACCATTTAGAAGATGACAGAGAAGATACTTTTAAATCTGAAGAATTGATCCAATCGGACTCTGATCCATGGATTAAACACTTAAATACTCTTTGGGATATATGCTTTGAACAACACGAATCACCCACTGAGGATAAAGCGACTCAGATAAATCTTGAAGATGGGACTAACCCTAAGCCCATCTTCATAAGCGAGAGCTTGTCACCTTTTGTAAAAGAAAACTTAATACATCTCACAAGAGAGTATAAAGATGTCTTCACTTGGAATTATGAGGACATGCCTGGGCTCGATCCCTAGATTGCTATGTATCGTTTCAACATTAATCCGGACCCCAAGCTAGTCAAACAACAACAATAACGGTTTCGTCCAAGATCATGGAAGCAATAGAATCAGAAGCCAAGATGCTAATGGACTCTAATTTCGTCAGGAAAGAGCAACATCCTGATTGGGTGGCCAATATAGTTCCTGTTCCCAAAAGGAATAGAGATCCGGATTTGAATCGACTACCGTGGTCTAAATGCCGCATGTCCAGAAGTTGAGTTTTCTCTCCCAATCACGGATGTTATGATTGATAATACATGCGAGTTTGAGAAGATGTACCCTGAAGATGAAAAGCACACATCTTTTGGGACATTTTTGGGAGTATACTACTATATAGTAATGCCCTTTGGCTTGAATAATGTTGGTGCAACTTATCAACGCGCCATGAATGCGATCTTCCATGAGCATATATACGTAAGACTGTAGAATGCTATGTCGACGATATGGCGATATCGCTGTTAAAAGCTATAAAGAAGGTGATCATCTCGTAGACCTGAGAAGCATGTTCGACATCATGCGGGCTCGCCAGTTGAAGATGAACCCAACCAAGTCCTTCCTGGGGGTAGCTAGTGACAAATTCCTTGGATTTGTCATTACATTCAAAGAAATTTACCTGAAACCAGAGAAAATTTAAGCTGTCCAAGAGATGCAATCTCCGAGAAATCTTAAGAAACTCAGAGGCTTATAGAAATGATTGGCTTATATCCAGAGATTTATATTAAATCTTTCAGGACGTTGCAAACCATTCACCAAACTAATGAAGAAAAGAGTATCATTCATTTGGGATAGTGCTTGCCGAGAAGTATTCGAAGAGATCAAGGAATATCTTACACACTCTCCCGTTCTGATAGCTTCAGTATCAGGAAAACCTTTCCTGTTATATGTTCAAGTATCATTACTTAAGAGCTTTACTATCTCAA
Organism: Agave tequilana; assembly: GCA_038442645.1. Lineage (NCBI taxonomy): Eukaryota > Viridiplantae > Streptophyta > Magnoliopsida > Asparagales > Asparagaceae > Agave > Agave tequilana. The sequence goes on along the minus strand of JAVJIF010003986.1, from coordinate 123,976 downwards.
AACAATGATCAAAATTACAAACAGGCAATCTACTATTTAAGTAGAACAATGATTGGGGCGGAACACCATTACAACCAAATCGAGAAGGAATGCTTAGCATTAGTCTTCCCCATCCAGAAGATGCAACATTACTTTACAGGGCAACACATTCATATCATTTTCAGAGTTAATCTTTTGTGGTTGCTCATTATAAGACCATCTTTACTGAATTGTAGATTAGCAAAATGGGCCATATTGTTCTCACAATATAAGATGCAATTCATGCCACAAAAGACGATCAAAGGTCAAGCTGTGGCAGATTTTCTAGCCGATCATCCAGTTTATGAAGTTCAAAACTTTATAACGATCTCCCAGACGAGATTGCAGAAGTTAACGTGATCCACGTCTCATCAGAAGAACAACTGTGGCAACTATTCTTTAACAGTGCATTAAAAACAAGTCCTGAGAGAAATATCGTCGTAGGTGTGGGGGTAATACTCATTTCCCTACTTAATCACGTAATCCCTCGTGCATTCTCATTAATTGAGCCGTGTTCCAACAACGTTTATAATACAATACTCTTTTGATCGGGATGCAACTTGCTAAAGAGATAGGAGTTAAAAATCTCAAAATATACGGTGATTCAAAACTCATCGTTAACCAGGTTCGCCGGGAGTACGAAGTTCGACATATGAAGACTTGGTGCCACAACGCAATCATTGACTGGCAGAGAAGTTCAACAATTTCTACATTGACCATGTACCGCGTCAACAAAATGCGTTTAAAGACACATTGACATCTCTCGCTGCTTCATTGGCTCTTCCATGCGGAGCCACAGAGAGAGTGCTTATCTACAGTCGTGACTTATACTGTTGCAAATTCACCATGAAGACAGTAATACTCCAAGGGAAGACTTTCAAGTTAAAGAGGTTCTTAAGACTTCGACAAGTTTTGAACTTAGAGATTGGTGATTCTTTTACATTGACTTCCTCTTGGACGATATATTGCCTGACGACCCCAAGGAGGCAGCTCCCATCAGAAGTAAAGCTCCTCGATTCTATTACAATGCGATCACGTGAACAATGTATTGTCAGTCGTATGATGAAATCTTACTCCGATGCCTTTCACACAAAGAGGCACAGGAGGTGCTCAAAGAAGCTCATGATGGTACATATGGAGCTCACCAACCCAGACCTAAACTCGAAGATCGGCTTAGAAGAGTTGGCTACTAATTGCCGAAGAAGATCCCTGACGCCATCGCTTATGCTAAGCGATGCTATGCCTGTCAGATCCATGGTGACTTCATACATCAAGCATCGGGACATTTTCATCCAACATCCTCTTCATGGCCATTTGAGATGTGGGGAACGAATGTTATTGGTCCCATCAGCCCTTCAACTTCCAAAGGACTTCGCTTCATCTTGGCCATAACTGATTACATCTCTAATTGGGCGAAAGATGTTTCCCTGAAAAAGGTAAAGATATCAAACGTGATCAAGTTCATCAAGCATCACATACTCTACCACTTCGGTGTACCCCGATGAATTATCCATGACAATGAACCTCAATTCGTCAGCCAAGCATTTCAGAGGTTCTGTAATAAATTCAGAATTCAAAGTGTGTTATCAACGACATACTATACAGCTGTCAATGGCTTTGCAAAAGCCTTTAACAAAACTATTGGAAAGCTACTCAAGAATTTGTCTCAAAAAGCAAATGCAATTGGGATGACAAATTAGGCAAATGCATATGGGCTTACTGCATAACAGTGAGAACTTCGACAAAGGCCACGCCATTTTCTTTGGTACAGATGTGAAGTTGTACTTTCACTGGAGATCCAAATCTCATCTCTCTGAGTTGCCTTGACAATCAGGATGACGGATAAAGAGAAGCATCGATTGCCTTCCAAGAGTTGGAATCTTTAGACGACAAACGTCTGCAGGCCAGACAACAAACGTCTACAACCCCGACGACAAATCAAGCTCTTTCAAGTCTGAATTTCCAGAGCTTTCAATAAGGGTCTGTTTGGATTTAAGGAATTGGTGTGAAGTGAAGAAGTAGGAAGTAAGATTTATTTCCTTTAGGAAAAAGGGAAATGAGTAGTAAGTTTTCTGGTGTTTGGATGGTTGTTGGGAAGTGTGGTTTGGAAAATGTTTTGTCGTTTCCGGTGTTTGGATGGTAATGAAAAGTGGAAATGGAAAAGTTGACCACAAAGTTGACCGCAAAATAATATTAAAATAAAAATTAATTAAGAAAAATAAAAAATAGATTGTAATTAGAATGCAAGTGAGATTTACATGACCAAAAAATTAACTGTTTTATGCTATAACTTATTATAAATGAGATTTACATGACCACAAAATTAACTGTAGCACTCTGGAAGTGAGAAAATGGTTGTGTAAAAGAGAGATGAAAAAGGGAAAAGGGGGTTTTCTTATTTTCCTTTTCCGGTGTTTGGATAGATAGGGAAATGAGCAATTATACTTCCCCACTTCCTCACTTCACTCGGATTCCTTACATCCAAACACGCCCTAAGAAAGTCAGAGAACGGATTTTTAAGAAAGGCAACATTGTCTTAGCTATTAGAAGACTCATGGTTATGACATATAAGATGAAAGAAAATTTTCAATCCAAATGGGAAGGACCATTTCTAGTAGAGTCAGTCTACTCAAATGGAGCATACCGCCTCATAACTCCAGACGGCGATACACTCATGATGCCGATCAACGGCAGATTCTTAAAGAAGTATTATCCTTAAAGGGACTCTTCTCATGATCAGGTTAATACTACACCTCTGATCGAAGCTTCCCCCTGGTCAATTAGATGCAATAGGGTTTGAGATTCAAGATGTTTGGAAGAGTGTCAAAGAAGAGTTTCCTCATTCAACAGATCACATCACGATCGATCGACGCTGAACTGACTAAATATTGTTGACATCATGATGCATGATGTTAATATCGAAGAAACAAAGTTAGAAACTTCAGTTTTAGTTTTGTCACTCTTCTTATGATCAGGTTAATATTACACCTCTGATCGAATTCCACCTTGATCAATCAGATGGAGTAGGGTTTAGGATCCAAAATGTTTGGGAGAGTGCCAAAGAAGAGCTTCCTCCTTCAACCTATCACATCACGGTAGATCGATGTCGAGACGACCGAACATAGGTGACATATGATGCATAATGTAAACATTAAAAAAAAGACAAGGCAAAATGTCAGTTTTTAGCCTTGTCACTCTTTCTAGTATATTGACATGCACCCACTTTCAACTTAGAAGAATAAGTTATATTTTGAAGTCGAGTATGTCTAAACAACAACTTAGGCACTCTTCTTTATAATCATTCCTTTCGATCCAGAAGAATGGCTTATCTAGCCTGACTTTTCTTTGTGTAATAGTGGCATACCTCCCTTCTCCTGTTTGATCAATCAAAATTCGACCGAACGACAAGGTATCCAGATGATGGCCTTAAATGAGTTTATCTGGTTGCTTATAAAGCTAAACTCATTGAAGAAGGTTCGTGACACATCTTTGTCGAACCTTTCCATTGTACCCACATTCATATCAAGATATGGTAATCTACCGATTGAATGGAGGATTGAATGAGTTTATCTGACGTCTTATTAAGCTAAACTCATTGAAAAAAGTTCATAACATATCTTTACAGAACCTTTTTACTATTTTCACATTCATATCGACCGATCGACTAGGGGATCAAATGAATTTTTCTGATGGCTAATCAAGCCAACTCATTGAAAAAGGTTCGTGACGCATCTTTGCGGGACCTTTCCACTGTTTTCATATTCATATCAAAGTGTGGTAACCAAATTAGGAAAATTTTATCCGCTCATCCAACGCCTCCGATGATTAAAGGATAGAGGAAATAATTGACATTTAAGTCCAATGAAAAATCCTCGACAACTCATCATGTGGAGGAAAATAGCATGGCTAGTCTAACTCAAACGGTAGTTGGTAAAGGTATGCCAAATCTGTTGATAGCTGAATGTTTGCTAAAAATCCTGAGGGATCTGATCTCGTCTTCCCCTTCAAAATCTCTTACCAATTCCCGTCCATTGAATGGTAGGGCTACAAAAATCTGTAATTATTTTTTCAGCGAAATAATCACAGATTGAACCTGCCATGTTAACATTATACCTCTGACATACCCCACTGTTAGGTTTACATTATACCTCTAATAATGATTTTCCTCAATTTTTCCAGCGGATAGAATTTCAACTTGTCAATTTTCTTCAATAGAATGACGAGTCCACTAAATTGTTCAAATTGTAAAATTTCTCAGTCAAGTTAATATCACACCTTTGGCCAAAATTACTCATATCGTAATACAAATTCCTGTTAAGTTAATAAATATCTATGATAATGATTCTCTCGATTTTTCTAATAAAAATGAGATATTCGATGCTAAGTTAAAATATCACACCTCTAACATCCATTTCATTGTTAAGTTAAATATTACACCTATGACAATGATCTTCTCTCAAGCTTTCTCATCAAAATCGAGATGTCAAATGCTAAGTTAAATATCACACATCTAGCATTCATCTCGTTGTTAATTTAACACTAAACCTATGTCAATAATTTTTTCAGTTTTCTCAACGAAAATGAGATCTTCTTGATGCTAAGTTAATATCATATCTCTAACATACATTTTTATCAAGTTAATATTACACCTCTAATAAGTCAATTTGCTCAAACTGTAAATTCAAACCCGTCACGTTAACATTACACTTTCGACGAAATTTTTTTTTATAAATCCTCAATGAATCAAACTCCACTTGTTATTCTCATTAATAGAATAGCAAGTCTATAAAATTCGTTCAAATCATGAATTTAACCCCTGTCAAGTTACATCACACCTCTGACAGTACCTCTCAAATTCTCTAACAGAATTATCGAACTTTAAGTTGCTACGTTAATCGTCACCTCTAGCAATAAAATTCAATCGCTTTCATTTGTCTGATTTTCAAACACAAAAAAAATAAAGACAAGATGAAGGCAAAATTATCACTTTTATTATTCATATCAAAATTGTAAAAGTGATACTAATACTCTCTTATTCAATAAGATAGAGTGTAACAAAAGATAAAAAAGCTTGAGAATGATTGAAAAGCTCGAAGCTTTTATGGGTTTTAATAAAGCTCAGGAGTTTTTGAGCTTCAGACGCGGGTCTAATTGAGAGAGATGAACAGTCAAGTGAATCGGGTTTTTTATAGACCTCCGAACGGCCGAGATATGTGGCGCATATCTCGAGCTTAAATCGAGCTGACGCATGGCACTGAGGAGACCCACGTTTCCAATGACATCCATGTCTAGAATGGTCCAACGCGACCTTCGTGTTTGAAGCAGATGAAGATCGCGTCTGGAAGCTTCCAACGTGATCCCTGTGTTTCACGAGAGTCGCATTTCAAGCAAGCTCAACGCGAGGCTCGCGTTCCAAAACATCCAACGCGATCCTCGCATTTCAAATGCAAGACAAGCATCGCGTTTACAACAGATGAGACCCGCGTCTTCATCAACGAAGGCCGCGTCTTTTCTAGCCAGCACTAGAGTATAGTCCCGCTTCTACAATTTGTTCAATAGTACACTGGCAAAAATAATTGGCAACTCTACCGGTTCAATAGGACACCGACAAACAAATTAGAGCTCATACAAGTGCTAGGCTGAGTTTCTAAGACACTCATGAAGATCTTTTCTGAAGGCTTCAAGCAGTTCAACAGTACATTCACGAAGGGCCTGTTTGGTTAAAGGTGGAAGTGAGGAATTGAGGAAGTAGTAATAATTCCCTTTGGAACTTGGGAATTGGTTAGTAAATTTTTCAGTGTTTGGATGTTGTTGGAAAGTATGATTTGAAAAATGTTTTGTCTTTTCTGGTGTTTGGATGGTAATGTGAAAGTAGAAGTAAAAAAGTTGACCACAAAGTTGACCGTAAAATAATATTAAAATAAAAATTAATTAAGAAAAATAAAAAATAGACTGTAATTAGAATGCAAGTGAGATTTACATGATCAAAAAATTAACTGTTTTGTGGTACAATTTATTACAAATGAGATTTATATGACCATAAAATTAACTGTAGCACTCTGGAAGTGAGGAAATGGTTGTGTAAAAGAGAAAAGGTAAAAGGAAAAGAGGTTTTCTTATTTTCCTTTTCCGGTGTTTGGATAGATAGGGAAGTGAGCAATTATACTTCCCTATTTCCTTACTTCCGCCCACGTCCTTGCAACCAAACAACCCCGAAGAGCAGAATCCAGACAGGATCAAACTCAGGGCATCTCAAAAGATTGCTAGTCCAATCATGGAAAGCCCGAAATCAACTTGAAGTCCAAAGTATTCCGAAAACCATCTTAGTTAACCACGGAGTTTCAAAAACTTTGGAGATGGTTCTATTGGTGTCTAAAAATCATTAGAGAAATTGTGTTTCAACTAAAACGCGAACCTCGCGTCCATGTGCAAATGCGGACTTCAAAAACGCGGGTCTGAGCAACTCCGTATCTCACTTCAAGTGCGGGTGTGAGCAACTCTACGTCTCACTTTAAACGCGAATCTGAGCAACTCCGCATCTCACTTTAAGCGTGATTTTGAGCAACTCCGCGTCTCTTTTCAAACGCGTGCTTGAGAACTTTGCGTTTTGATTTCAACGCGGACTTTGAATGTCGCGTCTAAACAACAATCGAGGTCCATGTCCAGCACGAGACCCGCGTTTCTGTTGTAACTGAGCCCCATTACAGGGTCAATTAACTCCCAATATAATGGAGGAGTTAATCCCCATTATGGAGGAATTTTAGGGGACAATTATCCTCTTATAACTCCCTATAAATAGCCTCAAGAGTTATGAAGGAGGGGAGGATTTTTAAGATTGAGAGCTAAAAATTCTCTAGCTAAAAGTTTCTTACTTTTTCAAAGGTCCAGATAGAGAAAATGAGAAATCAGTGGACTCTAAACACGTAGTGTGTTAAAAACAGAACTCTTTTCTGATTACTTTTCATGAGCATCCCACATAGAAGCTTGTCATCCAGCTAGTCAACAGAGAAGAAGATTCACTCTTCATCGCCACTCGAAAACATCCAGCTTTAAACAAAAGAGAAATCTAGTTATTTTTCCCTCTTTTGTAGTCAGAATTGTTCTGGTGTAATCTTTTATCTACTCAAAGAAATTTTACTTCGCTCTATCTTTATGACCAAACACCCTATTCAAGGGTGTGTGATCCTCGATATGTTCTCTATTGATAAAGATCATAACAAAGTATTGAAGATTGAGAGATTATAAAGTAGAGCTTCATCTTTCAAATATTCAACATCAATTGAAGAGTGAGCAAGTGGCGCCAGAGTTCGGCCGAGTTCCACAACAGTTAACTGACCACCAGCCTAACAATCAACCAATGCACCTGCATCAACACCAACAATAACAGCCACTGCGGCTGCAAAGAACAAAGAGAATCCTTATACCATGAAGACTATCCCACATAGCCCAAATCCTACAAAACAAGAGAAGCCAAATTCATATCCATATGAAATTAAGGCGAGTTCTTTGTGAAGTCGAAAAAGAAACAAAGCAGAGTTTTGCTCTAATGGTTAAGGAAGAGGTTATTTCCTCTACTGAAATTTTCGAGGACATGAAGTTGAAATATGTGAGAGAGCCTAAATCACTTTGGCAACATAGTGCAACTATTCTTCATCATTTCGAAGATCTTTTCATGCAGAAAGAGAGTGCTCGAGAAGTAAGCTTTTAATTTTTCAAGTTCATATCTACTATTGGCACATAGGCACGATGAAAGCATGATCCATCATTGACCGGCAGCTATAGGGAGATGTAGGATTTGTCGATTTACAAATGGAAAAGTTCATATTTTCTAAGGTGCTGACTTTTATTTCATGTAACACGACTGTGAGTGTTTTACACGGTGTGCCAAGTTCTATCATCAATTGCACTTTTAAAGTTCTTCGAGACAGATCAAGATTTTAGGATCACACTTTTTCGCAGGCAGAGTTTTGCTAAAGAGGACATCATTCATAGTTTGGTTGATCAGAAGAACTTGAGGACAGGTGCTTTTGAAGAGGAAGGAAATGATGGAGGAAGCTAAGGCGGGCAACAACAGTAGCAAGATTTGTATTAGTCAACTAATCATCAAAACTAGTTGACTAACCCTCTTAATAGTCGACAATTAGTGTCAGTAGTCGACTAATCTGGATAACAAAGAGTTGGTTATTTTTTAGGCTTCTCATTAAGTCGACTAACCCTAACCATTAGTTGACTAATTCTGTCGCCAACTCTGTATCCAATTCTATTTAGGATTTTATTTTCTGGTCCAATTTGAATTTGAATTTCTTTCAATTTTTTTTTTTCTTTATTTCTAGCTTACTAGTTAGGATGGACTGCTACTTTTAACGCCTATTTAAGGCCTTTATATCTTTGTTTTTAGAGGCAACCTTTATCAACTTTTAATCAATGTAATTGAGTTTTTTCTCTCCAATTGCTCGTGGATTCGAGTTGTCTATCTTTACTCGTGCATTCAAGTATTATCCTACCTCAAGGTTCCTTTCAGGGTTCATTGGCGCTAAAAAGAAATCTAGCCGGCATCTTCGCTTCTTTATCTGCGTTAATTATGAAATTTCGATGCACACACAGGTGCAAAAGGAGAAAAAATACAAAAAAATCCAAATCCAACTAAATAGGCAACCCAAAATAAAAAACATAACAGTCCCTGATACAAATTACATGTTGACTTTAAACCGAAGTCCGATTTTACGGTGAACCTGTTAAACAAAAGTTAGGTGTCCATATGGCGAACATTACATGTCGTCTGAGTCACTGTCGTCGCCCTACCCCTCATCTCTTCTAACTGGCTATCGGAGGCCCCTTATGTCAGAATCCGATGCACGGTTCTCATCGCGATCTCCTTAGATCTGCCTGCTCGCGGTAACCAGGACCGGTGCTAGTGTTGCAAGTAGTCAAGAAGATTCTACTGTTGCAAGTATTCAACAGAAACATGGGTTGGCCGCCCACACTAGCTCTGAGAGTATATGCAGCTAACTTTCCATTTTTAGAATATATACCAGTAAATTTGAATCTGCAATATTAGTTTTTCCATCTGTAAAATGGTTCTATTGTTGTTTTACAGTGACAATTGTACTACATGTTGAAACGTTATTATGATGGAGATTAGATGAATACTTAAAAATTATTATTTTCTCTCTAAATTAAACTTTCACTTTTAAAATCCTAAATTAAGATCTAAGATAAATTTTACCTTTAATTTATTTACTTTTAAAACAGTATTTGGTTAAAAATCCTATGGTTTATATGTAGATTGCCCCTCAAACGACCTAATTGGAACCTGGTGGCCCTTCAGGATACAGAGGGGGTCTGGCAGGTAAAAAGCATCCTTGCGGTTTGATTATATGGCCGATATACGTTGTTAAACTTAGAAGATCACAGTCAGCACAAACACCAAATATTGTAATGCTTTAAAGACCACTATATAGATTGATGTACACATAACAATAATGCTAAATGGAAGAAATGTACCTGCGATAAACAACAAAGAACGGTAGGCAAACTAGACATCTAACTATTAAGTTGGCGTAAGTGTTCTCACTCAATTTCGACGTTCAAGATGCTCAAATACTATTAAAACAATGTGGAGAGAGAGTGCAAAATCTTAATAGTAAGTTTGTTTAACTCCTTAGTATTAGTATGAAGTTTGCATGAAGTGTGAGGATACAACAGATACATAGATACGTCAACATGGAGTAGCAGTTTACTTAGTCTGTCGACAAGCCATCTTGGATTAGACCACCAAGTTGTAAACCTTCCATTGATTGTGATATCCCTCAAGTGAGAGGTGATTGAGTTGATATCCCTCTAGTGTGAGGTGATAATGGAAGTGGTATTTGGCTCCCTCTAGTGAGAGGTGGAGATTGTGTTGGAATCCCTCAAGTGTGAGGTGATTGTTGTTTGTGTGGCTAAGTGCCTATCCCTCTAAGTAAGAGGTGATTTGTTTTGTGCCTTACCTCTATGTGTAGAGGTTGTATTGGTTGAGAGAGAAGTTGTGTACTCCCGATTGTATTTGCCCCAAATCCTCAGTGGAGGTTCCCTGTGTGGGAAATCCTGTGTGGACGAGTTAGTGGAAATCCTTCTGTGTGAAGGCAGGGACATAGAGCTGTGTGCTCGAACCTCGAAACATATCTTGTTGTTTGCGTTTGATCCACTTTCTCTAACTTTCTCTATCAAATTGTGCATTAATTCATATTGTCATATCATATACATGCTTGTGTTTGTTTGTGTGTGTCATACTTGCGTTTAACCAAGAGAGCTTTACATAGCACCTCAACTCTTATTTAGAGGAATCAAGAGGAGTTAGTCCAGAGCCCTTCACCGGGAATTCGGCTACACTCGTTGGTTACACTAAGTGTGTTGCATTAAGTTTTAATTCCGCATTATTGTTCTTTAGATTAGCCTTACACCTATTCACCCCCCTCTAGGTGTATTTTCAGAGTGATCGGTGAAAATAGTTGTCCTAGACCCTAGTAGGTATTAGCGAAACTTCTCAGCCGCCAACACAATTGCTAAAAATATCTTTTCAGTCGTTGTGTAATTTAATTGGGCTTCGTTGAGTGTCCTATTAGCATAATAAATTACGTGTTGCCTGTTATTAAGACGTTATCCTAGAACAGCGCCTATGGTATAATCAGAGGCGTCTCACATAATTTTAAATTGTCTAGTCTAATTTCAAATTGTCTCACATAATTTCAAATTGTCATATCATATACATGCTTGTGTTTGTTTGTGTGTGACATACTTGTGTTTAACCAAGAGAGCTTTACATAGCACCTCAACTCTTATTTAGAGGAATCAAGAGGAGTTAGTCCAGAGCCCTTCACCGGGAATTCGGCTACACTCGTTGGTTACACTAAGTGTGTTGCATTAAGTTTTTAATTCCGCATTATTGTTCTTTAGATTAGCCTTACACCTATTCACCCCCCTCTAGGTGTATTTTCAGAGTGATCGGTGAAAATCGTTGTCCTAGACCCTAGTAGGTATTAGCGAAACTTCTCAGCCGCAAACACAATTGCTAAAAATATCTTTTCAGTCGTTGTGTAATTTAATTGGGCTTCGTTGAGTGTCCTATTAGCATAATAAATTACGTGTTGCCTGTTATTAAGACGTTATCCTAGAACAGCGCCTATGGTATAATCAGAGGCGTCTCACATAACTTGGATATCACATAGATACGTCAACATGGAGTAGCAGTTTACTTGGTCAGGCAAGATGTGCCTGTTGCGCTAGTCAGACAGGGTTGGGCCCATCATTTTGGGCAACTGAAGCCAACGAGAACGCGAAGAAGACGAGTAACTCGGGTTAGATATCGTATTAGCGCTGACGAATACTGAAGATGCCTTCAGGTAGGAAGGAAATAATTAATCGAATCCATGAGTAAGCGACCCGAATTCATGAGACAAAGAGTACAACTCGAATTCATGAGCAAAATATGAGGAAAAACTCAAAGAGTATTGATTAAAAATTGGATCATCAAAAATAAAGAGTACAAGGGCCTTATATAGCCTTACAAAAAAGTACTACTCTTATTAGGAAACTATAAGTTATTTCTTAAAGAAAAAAAGATTTAAAAGAATCCTAATCTATGCAGGTAATCTAAATTCAAAATAAAAAAAAGAAAGTTCAAAATAAAGAAAGAGAAAAATCTAATAGAATTCAATTTTAGAATACAAAACAAAATCCTAAGCAAACTCAGACACTCTGTTACGTAATAGGGCTGTCGACAGCTGAAAGTCATTGTTAACAACCAAGGAAAAAACTGACAGACCCTTACTTACGAGAAAAGCCTGTCGACAATCCAAAAGAAGGGCTGTCAACAGGTCAAATTATTTTGGTCTGTTGTTTGTCTTGTCTTACTCTTTGGTCTCCTACATTAGTCCCTCCCTCTTAAAAAGAACTCACCCTCGAGTTTCTATCACTTTGATTGTATCAGGATGCAGGTGAAGACACCCTTTTCTTGTAGATCTAATATTCGGTGGAATTGGTCTCATGGCAACTCTCTTACCCTTCCAAGTAAACACATATATGTTCTCCCTTCCGCGATGGGTAGCATCGATGTCATGTTGCCACAGTTGTCCCAAAAAATATGACACTTGTTCAATCAATGACATCACAAGTGACAGAATCTTGATAGCTGTTTACCAATAAAAATAGGAACTTGATACAGATCTGTTACCTTGATACATGGTCCTTGCTTAATCCGCCCAATGTCGTAGGGATGATGATGCGGCTTTGTCTCTAACTTCAAGTGATCCACGAGTTCTCTAGAGATGATGCTCTCTCAATTTTCATTGTCTATAATAAGATTACATACCTTATTCTTGACTGAGCATCTTGAATAGAAAATTTGATGTCTTTGCATGGTATCAGGGATCTTCTGGCTGTAAAGCACTTTCTGAATAACACAAGCGACGGGATCATCATATTCTTCGATGAAATCAGAGTCCTCCGGTCTGTCTCTATTATTACATCGTCTCTTTCTTCATAATCGGCCATATTAACGTATCTTTTCTTCGGGTACTCATTAGACTTGTGTCTCAGTTCGCCACAGCTGTAGCACTTGCAAACCCATGGCTTGGTGTAAGGATTATCTTTGCTCTTTACGATCGCGGGGGTTGTTGTCAGTGTTGATATAAAGACTTTGGCCATTGGTTGTACTAGTGGTTGACCAGACGTTGTGGAGCTCGGCTGAACTCTGTCGCCTTCTGCGAGTTCTTCGATTAACAATTGGTGCATGGAAGGTGGAGCTCTGCTTTGACTCTCTATCTTCATGTCTTTGTTATGGGCCTCATCAACAGAGAATACGCCGTGGAGGGCTATACGCTCTTGGATGGTATACCTTAACCCGTTGACGTACTTCACTGTTACTTGCTCTTCCGTCATTGATAGTTCGCACCACAATGAAAGGCGGTAGAACTCCTTCATGTATGCCCCAACAGTTCTTGTACCTTGATATATTGCTCAAATTGATTGTAAAGAATCTGTTGGTAATCAAGTGGAAGAAATCTACCTTATAGGAGTTGCTTTATGCGCCTCCATGTCATCACGGGTGGCTAGTCTTGCCGCCTTCTTGTGATTTTTAACTGGTCCCACCATGCGACTGCTCCTCCTTTGAGCTTGTACGACACGAACTGGACATACTTTTTCTCGAGGACATAAGTTATGTCAAAGAATTTTTCACTTCATAGACCCAAACCAAGAAGGATTTAATGTCAAGATTCCCACTGAAGGAAGGAATCTCGATCTTCATCCAGTACTCGTTTGAGCCTAGCTCTCCTCTTCTCCTATCCGAGTTAATTCTCCTTTCCTGTTGGGATTTGGATGGGCCATCCTCCGTGGGCCTCGCCCGTAGGCCATCCTTTCGTCGTAAATCTCGTCTTTGGAGTTTTCTTCTGGATAGAAGGGGTTGTGAAACTCCTCGTCGGAAAGATCTTCGTACGGAAGATTCTGTAGAGGGCATCTTGGGGGTGATGGCTGTCATGGATGTTGTCGTGGTGGTGGTCATTGGAGGGGAAGTTGTTGTGGTGGAGGTTATAGATGGGGGTTACCTGATGGAGGTGGAGATGGTGAAAGATTGATTGATGAACGCCCATATCCGCTTCGGTACGTACCATCGGCAAGACTGCGATCATCGATTCGGAGAGATATCCTTTCAATGGTTTAGGCCATACGATCCAAGGATGACTTGATGTTGCTGATATTTCCTTCAACAATGCCTACTCTGCTGGAGAGGCTTTGTGGCTTGTCGTTATCTACGGCTATCGTCAGAAAGTTTGCCGAAGTTCTAATACCACTTGACGCAGACGGGGAAGCAAAGAAGACGAATGACGCGGGCTAGATATCATATTAGCGCTGACGAACCCTGAAGAAACCTTTAGGTAGGAAATAATTACTTAAATCCATGAACAAGCGACTCGAATCCATGAGTAAAGAGAACAACTCGAATCCACGAGCAAAATATGAGAGAAAACTCATAGAGTATTGATTAAAATTAGATCATCAAAATTAAAGAGTACAAGGGCCTTTATATAGGCTTACAAAAATGTACTACTCATACTAGGAAACTATAACCTATTTTAAAGAAAACAAAAAGATTTAAAAGACTCCTAGTCTATTTCGGTAATCTAAATTCAAAATAAAGAAAAGAAAATTCAAAATAAAGATTGAGAAAAATCTATTAGAATTCAAATTTAGAACCCAAAACACAGAATTTTAAGCAAACTCAGACACTCTGTTACCTAATAGTACTGTCGTACTGTCAACAGCCAAGGAAATTATTGATAGGCCCTTATTTTCGGGAAAGGGCTGTCGACAGTCTAAAAGAAGGGTTGTCGACAGGTCAAATTATTTTGACCTGATGTTTGCCTTGCCTTGCTCTTTGTCTCCTACATCAGCAACTTTCACCTTTTACAGAAGGTCCGTTTTATAGAAACACATGTGGACCTCACCCAATTGTCTGGGCAAAAAGCCCCCCGCTGAAGTGCTCTAACAGGGGATCCATGTCCTGGCCTGCGAAGGCCACTACTCACATGCGCGGCCGTTGGAGCTACTCTTCTGGAGCCGATGGGGAACCACATAATTTTACTGTAAACAATATCGTAGCTTACTTGAGTGAGATTTTAACTTCAAATCTCTTCCACTTTGTAAAAGATTTTACCATTGTTCTTAGGATTGTGACAGGTTTGTTTGGTGAAAATAAAATTCCAATTGAGTTCATATAACATATTTATTGATTTTCAAAGAACTACGAAATCATGGGCGGACCCATTAGTGGGCTCGGCCGGGCTACAGCCCGGCCCATTTTTTTTTATATATAGGCGTAAATCCATTTTTATTTTTTTTATTTTTTATATATTGTGTTAGAGCCCTTTCTATATTGATTTTTTTAGCAAATTTATTCCTATTTCCACTCATGATTTAGTGGAGAATACTGTTTTATTCTTTTGATAAATTCATATAATTCATAAGTATATGTTATAAAAAATTGCAGCCCACCCTAAAATTTTTTTCTGGTTCCGCTCCTGTACTAAATACAATAAATTTCATCTAGAGATCTATAAAACTCCAAATATTATTTCTATAAATAAATAATCATATTAAATAACTAATTACTTTATATCTAACAAGTTCAAGTTCAACTAGTTTCATTCAATAAAAAGAAAAACAAGAAATTCTTTTTACTGGACATAGGTACCTAGATGCAGTGCACCTATCATTAGCATTTCACTCCCCTCGTTCCTCCAAGAGTCAAATGATGAGTGGCTTAAAGACCATATGAGGAAGATCATAATGGAAGCAATGCACAGTGTGGAGGCAATGAGCACTTAATCCTGTAAACAAATAATTCCAGACTAAAGTTAACTACTTAAATAGAATTAAGGTAGCCACTATTAATGATTTGTGCACATGGATTAGGTCCACAACCTTCCCCCTTCAACATTAAACCTTGGTATATAGACAGCCTTTCACAGCCACTTCACTGCATCTTGCACAGCCAGGTGAGCACAACATCCATGCCTAAGCTTCAAGGACAGAGCTTGATGATTCCAATTTGCTGTGATGGTCGTCGAGCAAGGGCCAAGCCAAACCCGTTGTCGATGAGGCTCTTCAACCGGTTTCGTGGGCTCTTCATGTGCTTCTTGACATTTCCAGCCAGAGATCATCCAGCTGCTTCTAATCAGAGAGATGATCATCATTCAGATGTCCCGAAGAGATCGTGCAGTTCGTATATGTACCCGCCAGATTCGCACTACAGCGAGGCCATCACGGATTGCATTGAGTTCTTGAACAAGTCGTCTCAAGAAAACAGATTGAGCTGTCAGAGTTTACAAGGCTAATTCTTTGTGTCTTCATTTGAATTCGAATTGCAAACAGTTGTACTTAATTATGTTAAATGACGACTGCATCATTGTGTTGCCACCATATGTTTCCATAATTAAAGATCTTGAAGCATGAATTGCCAGTACATAGTAAAATTGATCTTCTTTGATTATGATATGGACAAAGAGAAGCAAACAATGAACGAATTCTTATTTTGCAGTGTATCATGTATATATATTACAGCATTAACAAATAATCCTTGTTCAGCTACCATCTCATTCAAAAAGGAATACAAGCCAATATGATAAGAATATGACAACTTAACAATAAAAAGTAGAGATATAAATGACTGAATGTGAGAGATCTCAAAGAAGTAATATGTGCCAATTATTTGCAATTGGCTAATTAAGCAAAAGAAACCCCTTGTCCTGGTGTTTTTTTAGCTAGGAGTACGTGATGATGCTCCATCTTGATGATAAGCCTTCTTCTTAGAGAAAATTCCTGCTATCAAAGGCATCAAATGCTTCTTCTTCTTCTTCGTCTGCATGGTTTCCCTATCTGCGGAGAATTGCCTCTCCAAGAATTGTTCTTGATTGGGGTTTATGATTTGGGTCAGTGCTGACGGATTGGAAAACTTGACTGACTTTTTCTTCTGAAACTCTGATTCTTGGCTGATCATGGGAGATTCGATCTTTATCTCCACCTGGGCGCATCATCCTCTACAAACTTGAGGTCCTCTATATCTGAGTATGAGAGTTGTGTTTGCTTGTTAGACTGACTAGCTTTCAGCTGAATGAGTTCCATCTTGGTCTGCTCCAACTCTTCTTTGAGAGAGGCGAGGCAGTTTGCCATCATTTGGCTCTCTTCTCGTGCTTTCTCTAGGCTTTGCTTTGTTTCTTCGAGCTCTGCAACAAGAGAACTTAGGCGAGTGGTGTGGAGTTCGTCCTTGATTGCTGCCTCTCGAATCTGTTGAAGAGATATAGTGATCAACTACTACAATCATAATCATTAGGCTTCGATTATTAACTATCTAATGTAATTTAGAGCTCAATGTTGAATGTGCTTGATGCAGGGGATCCTAATTTTAATCTAGTGATTATCTTAGAAGGGATGTAATAACTTCTGAATTAGACCATTCCATGTTATATCTTTTGTTTGATAATTGGATGCAGCAATAAACTTTGCCAACTATAAGCAGACTAGCTTTCTTCAATTTGATCAAAAATGAATTTACAGGATCGATAGCTCACTTTCCTACAAAGGATCCAATATTGAAAAAGAACTTCTATTGTGTTTTCCCTTTTTAGTCATCCCAATCTTTTGATATTAGGTATTAGTGAGCAATTTTATTATCAGGTTCTGTAATTAGTTTATTAGTTAACAATTTAATTCAAAACCAGAAAAAAAAAAGGTAAAAGAAAAAAGGTTGTTACCAAGTTTCAACATAAGGGAATTTAAAGCATTTCACGATATCACTAAAATGATATGGATAATTTTCTTCTAAACAGGAAGAACAAAAACTTAGGAAAATTGATGCATGCTTTTGGGATTTTCATGAGTTACTAATAAGCAGATAACGAGCCAATAACTTCAGCTTGAAATGGCGTACAATGCAGCGCGTACTTTCAATTTTCTTTTAAATAAAAAAGTAATTTGATAAATTTTCGTATATCATGTTTAAGAAATTAAATCAGTTTCTGAAACTGAAAACAAGTAAATTGGATAAAAATGCTACATTATAGCACAAGGACTTGATATGATTAACTCTAATGATTTATAAAAATGCTACATTATGCCCTAAATTAAATCCCGAGAGAGAGAGAGAGAGAACAATGTATATACTTGGTTGAGCTTGTGGGCATAAACCTCCCCTGCTAACACCGTCTCTCCGAAGATCATGACAGCTTCCTTCACCGACCTAAACGGCGCGCTCGTATCAATCTCGGCCCTCCGCATGCTGCTGCTCCTCCCACCACCACCTTCTCCATTCTCCATTATCTAAAACTCCGATATTCCTCTTCTTCACCAACAAGCAAACATATCACATGCAAAGATGCAAACTTATCTATTTATATGTGCGCCCGTTTCAAGATGCAGCAGCAGATGAGTGAAGAGAGAGATTATGATGAGAAGCTGATGAATTTGTGGAGGTTGGAAGAAGTGGAAAGTTTGTTAAGAGCTAGTTTTTGCTTAAGGGGATAATAAAATCATAGTGCTTCGTTTCTTCGCGTCCACTTCACTGGAAAAAAGGGTGGATTCTGTTGGATATGGACGGCCCAGATTGGGAGCAGGCAACTGGCCGTCAAGCATGGCCCATGGATCCGTTTGAGTTGGAGACAGGAGAGAGGGGGATGGGTCACCCACTTTACTAGTCTTTAATGTTGGTTTGATGCAGAAGTTGGAAGCAAACAAGTGATTCCTGTTTCTTTGCTCCTGATAATGTGTTGCCATGTTGTGGTGAGGGGCTGAATGTTGAGTTGGAAAGGGAGAGGGGGATCCCCTGTTTCTTTGAGGGGGGCATGGGCTTGGGGCTTGGGGCTTGGGAGAGCATCTTTCTGTGACAATTAGGACCTGTTTATTTCTCACTTTTGGGGTGAAACATACTGTTCAACTAGGCCACCTCATCAATTATGTAGGTTGTGTTTAATTGAGCACTGTTGGAAACGGGTCATCATTATTCAGGCCTCACGTAATTCTGAGCTGGCATCTCTCTGCGAATTCATCGCGCAGAGGCTTGAATGAGGCAGATTTATGCAACATGCGGGGCCCGTGTTTCCTTACGCATGGAAGCTGCCCGATTTGATTGGGCCGTAGATTTCTAAATTTTGGGTTTTGAAACAAACATGTCCTTAATGGGCTGATTTAGTAGCAGCAATTTTTCGGGGTAATAAAACCATATGGATATAGGCTTTTTCTATGGATCCTAACCTTGAATGCTCAGGAGAGAACATGATGAGAACTTAGGAAAGTAATTTATTTGTTGTTTGTTTTCAGTTGGGAAACAAGAAATAAAAAGATGAGGGGAAAAAAAGCAAGAGAAAATTTTCTGTTATACTTTCTTCTTTTATTTTCTCCAATTCATTTGGACTTTTTTTGGATTTAAAGTAGTTTTTTTCTTTTTTTCAGTTCTAATTATTTTAAGATAAATTGCAGAAAATCCCTCCTATTGTTTACACCAATTTTCTGCCAATAATTAGAGGCCAGATGAGAACAAGTGAGTGATGCATAGTTGTGATAGTTTTAGTAGTTATTTGAGTTGTAAGCTAGTTGCATTCAGGTAGGAGTGATTTTCAACCAATCAAGACATGTGATGCAACCCTATATGATGTGGAGAATATGGATGGTTGTTAGAGTCAAACATGTATAAAAGCCAAGAAGAGAAAGAAGAAGAAGAGACCCCCTCCTCAAGCAATAACGCAAATTATTTTACTTTGAAGTTTTTACTTACTTGCAAGCCGAATTTTTTGCTTTAGAGAATTAGGAGTATTGTTCATTGTAAGTATTTTCTGCTTTCTTTACCGTTTCAATTCAATCTTACATCTGAGGAAACCCCAAGCGGATAGGAGTATGTGTAATTTAAATATTTTTGAAGTAGATCATTTTTGTGTTTGTATTAGAATTTTGTTTTTGTATCATCTTTGGTGGAATTGTATGGGTTGGAGCCTGATTTCCTATTTTGTATCGTTAAATTGTCTTATATATATTTTCTTGATCAATTATATTTGTGATATATATTTTATCTGTTTTTTTCTACTTCATATTTGGCGTTTGTGTTGTTTGTTCTGGCTATTTACTACAGCTATTGTTCGTGTTGAACCTTTTTGCTATCTCTAGCAATTCTGCATTCTTCATGTAATACCCTAATCTGTTAATACATGTATAGTACTGATAATCTGATTTATTTTGATTTACAAATTGAGTTTTTCTAAATATGTATTTATCTGAAAAGTTAATTATAGTATTGATAAATTATTAATTGAATTAAAATAATTATATATACCTGATAATATTTAAAAATGTCATTAATTATATCTAAAACAGATACCGAAATCATATCAACAAATCATTTTGTTTTGATTTATTTATATTCACAAAATTATTTTGATATATAAATATTTCTAGAAAGTCAATTATTATTTTGTTATACTTTAGCGGATATTTTTATAAACAAAAGAAAAATATAAATGTGTGCATATTAATAATATTATTTTTATATGAATAATAATACTGATAAATAAATTTTATGGAATAATATATATATGCATTAAAACTAATTTTTGAGAAAAAATAATTTTAAAATATATAATTATAATTTATATAATTTTTAAAGAAAATAAATATAATTTATATAGTATTAAATAAAATTTATATAATTTCTAATTTTTTTCTTTATTTCTTTTTCTCTAAATTTCTTTTCTTTTCTCCTTTTTTTCTTTCTCCCATCCTCTCTCTTCTTTTGTTTCTTCTCTACTTTTCTTCTCTCCATCAACTTCATTTCCACCACCTCTCTCTCATATAAATATCTCTTTTTTACCTCTCTTACTCTCTCTTACTATCTCTTTTTCTCTCTCTATCTCTCTTTTACTCTCCCCTTCAGTCTCTTATTCTCTCTCTTTCTCTTTTCCCGAGGTCAAAGCTGTCGCAGACCAGCAGGCCGGCTGTTATCGTCGTCGGTCTAGCCTAGCCCAACCAATATGCGGTCAGGCCCAGTCGCCAACACTTCTCTCCTGCTCTCTCTCTCTCTCTCTCTCTCTCTCTCTCACTTCCTCTCTCTCTCTCTTTCTTTTCTCCTTCTCCTTCTCCCCCTTTTCCTCTCTGCCCACCACCCACTCCCACCTAGACCCGCCGCCATGAACCACTGCCACTATTTTCTTCTTCCTTCTCTTCTTCTTCTTCCTTTCTCTTTCTCTTTCTCATTCACTCACTCTCTCTCTCGTTTCTCTCGCACCCGCGCCGGCAGCGTCGGCCCTGCCCGGTTAGGGTCGTCGCCGTCGCTACCAGCCGCGCCACCGCCCTCCCCCGCTGCCTTCTCCTCCTCTCTCCTGGTCTCCCTCTCCCCCCTTCATATCTCTTCTTTCTTAATAGATTCCCATGCAAACCGGAACCTGAACCCGTTTCGAATCCAAGTCGAACCCAATTAAATTGTGGTTTAAGTCAACTAGGTTTGAACCCAATATGGAGACCTGACCCGAATTTGAATCGTTTCCCCTAAGAAAGGTAAAATTATATATAAACCCCTGATGAGTTGAAATATTCTTATTTTAGATCTTATTAATTACAAAACTAAATCAGTTTTATTAATTTTGGTATTCGAACGATATCTTGACCATCCTAAGTCCTATTTTGCTGATTCTCAAGCTGTTGCAAACGTAGAAAAGTGAGCTACAATTTTGTGATAATTATATTGAGTTCCTTTTTATAAATTATATTGCAACGTGTTAAATAACATTAATATATTGATTTATTTAATGAAACTATATTTATCTCTTTCAATAAATCATGTGAATTGTAAACACTATAATTAAAATATGTGTGAGTGTTCTTTTAACTTTCTATCAAGAAATTTTTATTTTAAATTACTTTTTAGAATTATTTCATCCATCTTCGATCAATCAAATCATAAAATAAATGTTTGTTATTCCTTGAAAAAAATCATGATTGGATAAATTATGAACCATTGATTAAATTAATAATTAAATTATCGCAAATTCTAAAGTTAGTCTGTTGTTAATATAATCTCAGAATAACACGCCACGTAAAACTCCAGTGTGATATTTATCTAGAAAAATGTTATCATAATCGCTGGACCAGTAATATTATGTTGAACATATACTCTTGGTAACTGAATAATATAATGGATACATGTTCTATTACTGACATTATCACTAGTATATTGTATAAACATATCTATACATTTGTTTTGAAATCATGTATATTGTAACTTGAATATTCTTTCATCACTGTTATATGGATTCTCCAGAGCATAGGTACTAGATTTTCTTAAATACCTGTTACACGAGCACTGTTACGCAAATTTTTCTTGAATATTGTTATTTGTATTATTGTTACATAGATTCACTTGACTTCCTGACCTAATGATTCTCATATCACTTTTAATGAATATTTACTGAACACTATTACCTGACTATTTCTGTATTACTATTAATTCTTGTTATCTGATCTTGTCGGCAACTAACATATGATGTGTGGAACTAAGTACTACAAGGAGCTAAGTGCTACAAGGAGTAAAGTGTGATACCACATACATACGTGATGGGGGCCACCTCTTGAATCCGTGGGAGCTCCCTCTAGAATTCATGGGGGCCACCTCTAGAATCTAACATATCTTGGATCTCATGTTTCATGTTATCCTGTTTATTGATATAAACACTACTCATGTCTTGTTATTCTGTTACATATTATTAACACTGTTATTGCTATATAGTTAAATATTATACATATAACATGGGGGTTGGGGATACTTGACAGTTGACTAGGTCATATCAGGTGGATGTTTTGGATATATATTAGTCCTACTGCAGGGGACATGGTAGTGTTAGCTATCGCCAGTTTATAGCTCATTGAGCTTCATATTTTCTGTTTTGCCTTAGCAGATCGGCCTTGGTTTCAGCTAAGGGACTCTTTAAGGCCGTGATCCCGGATATGCACGGGATACACCCACCCGATTAGAGCTCATTGATCTTTGAATTTTGAATTAACATAATAAAATAACATAAACTATGATAACGACAAGAACACTTGTTATTTGATCACTCTCTCATTTACCCATATGCCATATTCAGATGAGTTCTGCTAGGGAACGGGCTCCAGTATGGATTACAAGTGGTATGGGATATTGTAAGAGAATGATTAAAATAACAGGCGATATTAATTGTTATTATTGTATAGTTTTAGTATACTGATGCATGATATCTTGTCTGTTTATACAATGTTAAACTTTCTGATTATTTGTTTACCAGCATGCTATTGTGCATGCATACTCTGCACTTTATGGATTTTATATAGACACACTGCTCCTGTACACTCATGAACACTATAGCATGTTTATTTTGTTATTTCCTGAGGAACTGTACATATTGTTGGCCCAAAGGCCTTCCACCCTAGTTTTGATGATGATTAACTCATGTAGTTATGTTTACTAATAATCTTGTGTTGTTTAAGTTTCAGATTCATTAACCAAGATATTAGTTGATGATTAGCTTCAACAAGGAGTTTAGAAGCTTTTCATAGTGATTTCAGGGCCAAACCTTCAAGATCACACATTGCCTAGCCCTTGGATGGAGTTTTGGAGCAAGTCAACTTGAAGATGAAGATCATCAAGAAGACTTAGGTATCCTAGTTTAGATAGTGTGTTTTAGATCAATTTGTAAAGTTTAGAATAGTTGATATGCTCAAGTGCACAATAACACACACATGTTTTATGTTTGATATTGGTTTTTCGATTTTTAGTTTAACCGATATGAGTTTCATGAATAGATTGATCAAAACAAGTTTACATAGTTTTTATGTATATTAGATATGTTCTAGATATACATACTTACTTACACTTGCTAGACATACTTATTTTGACTATCCTATTCATGTTTTGGAAAAATCAAGTTTGATAAAAATACAAGTGTTGTTTTTGATAAAATTTGCAAGACTCAAAAATGAATTGATATGATTGATATATGTCTTGAAATTTTTATCACTTGTTTGTGTTTTAATATAAAATGATAAAACAAGTTTTGTGGATTTTTAGAAGACTTAAAAGATTTTTTAAAATATTTTTAAACTGGTTTTCTGACCCAGTTTTCTGTTCCAGGCTTCAATCAGTCGACTAAGTCAACTGACTTAGTCGACTTGGCTGAAGTCGGTCGACCGGGTCGGTCGACCGACGTGCACAAATCTGTGCACGTTTGGCAGACTTTGGACGGTCGACCGTCCGGGTCGACCGGGTCTGAGAGCAGAGCTCTCTGTTTGTTTGGGTCGACTGGGCCGGTCGACCGTGGTTGCCCAACGGTCACATTTCTGATCGTTGGCGGTCGACCGGGCCGGTCGACCGTCAGCCTGTCAGGCTGCCACATCAGCCTAACGGCTAGTTTTCTGTTTGGGCTATAAATACCCCAACTCTTGGGGGTTTTAGCTAAGGTTTTTGCAAGAGAAAAATTCTCAGTTTTCATAAGTTTAAAACAAGTTTTCAAAAGAGTTTTTGGCCTTTAAACTTCTCATCTTTATTGTTTTGGGTTTTTGAAAAATCAAAGAAAACTAGGGTTTTGGGAGATTGTATTGATTTTCATTTTCTATCATTTACAAGAGATTTCCCTAGTAGTTTTTCTTTGTTGCTTGTTTCCAAAAACACCTTGTTTTCACACTTGAGCTATCACCTATCCTAATCTATTAGGATCTTGTTTTGTGGAAAAAGAAAAGAGAGAAAAGAGAAGTGTTTGAGGTTAAGCCTCCAAAGTTGTAAACGCTCCTTTATTTGTGTATCTCTCTTTGGTAGAGGTTGATCGGAGTGGTATTGGTTTGGATCCCTCTTTGGTAGAGGTGATTGTGTTTGTATTGGCTACGGGCCTTATCCCTCTTCGGTAGAGGTGGATTGTGGTTGTATTGCCTCGGTGGCATTGAGAGAGGAGTTCGGTACTCCTATAGTGGATTGGAAATCCTACACGGTGGTGTAGGCGGGGATGTAGAGCTAGGGCTCGAACCTCGAAACATATCATTGTGTTTGCGTTTGATCCAATATCTCTCAACTCTCTCTCTCATTTATTTGTGCAAAGCATCATTCTTATTGTCATATCATTCATATCATATTGCTTGTGTTGCCTTGCATCATTCATATTGATATATCATCTTATTTGCTTGGCTTGCTTGTGTGTGTGCCTCACTTGTACTTAATCAACAAGAGTTTCACATAGCACCTCAACCCATTCAAGGGGAATCAAGAGGAGTTAGTCCAGAGCCCTTCACGAGGAATTCGGCTACACTTGTTGATTGTACTAAGTGTGTTTGTAAAATTTGTTTAAGCTTCTGCATTTAGCGCATTTAGTTACTAGATTAGCATTAACACCTATTCACCCCCCCTCTAGGTGTTTTTCAATTGGTATCAGAGCTGGTGCTCCTGATACTTAGGCTTAACATCCTAGGAGTGAGATCCTTACTTGCTAATCTATTGTTTGCATTTGTTTGTTTGCACACATATAGTTTGGACCCATGGCCTTCATGACCCCACCTATGTTTGACCCTTCCAACATTCTTGTTTGGAAGACTAAGATGTCCATTTACCTCCAAACCCTAGGCTTACATGTTTCCCTTGCCGCTACCAAGAGATGTTATCTTGGTGACCGCAAGCATATAGGGGCCAATGCACAAGCCCTTGAGGCCATTAGAAGCACGCTTTCAAAAGAATATCTTATGCATGTTTCTAATCTTGATTCCGCCTTTGCAGTGTGGAACAAGTTGACAACAATCACCACCTCCGAGCTTCAAATGCCTATCCAACATGAAGAGGAATCTAGAGGTGAATCCGAGCCACAACAATGCCATATGATCCAAGGAATGACTCCCTTGAGGTACACTCGGAAACCCACTTAGATGATGATAATGCTAGTTCTTCAAATGATTATGTTGATCCCCATGCTTTAAATGAAGAACTATCTATAGTTTGTGAAAAATTGATAGAAAAATATAAGATTTTGAAAAAGAAAAGTCTAGAAATTGAAAAGAAAATAAAAATTTGCATTCTAGACTTGATATTGTTTTGCAAGAGAAAGAGGAGATTGCTAATGAAAGGGATTCATTAAAATCTCAACTAGATCTTGCACTAAAAGAAAATGATTTGTTGAAAAATAAAAATGATTGTGAATCAATTTTGAAAAATAATAATATTTTGTCTTCAAAAATTGAATGTGTTTTAAGAGATAATGATTCTTTGGAAAGAGAAATTGAATTTGTTTCAAAAGAATTAGAAATTTGTTTAAATAAAAATAAATCTTTGAAAAATGATATTGCTTCACATGTTTGCCATGCTAGGGTAGTATCACACACATCACCTATTGCATGCCACACTTCTTCTTTAATTAACAATGATATATCTTCGATTAAGAAGATGAAATACACCTAGAGGGGGGGTGAATAGGTGTAATTGCTAATCTAATGATCTTTTTAAACTTATGAAATGAGTGATGCAACAATCTCTCAAAAACACGACTAAGAGCCGAATACCCCTTGCGAGGTTCTGAACTCCTTCCTCCCAATTCCCCTTAAATGGGTTAGAGGTGCGCAATGCAACCGTGTTGTATTGAGGTGTGATTGATCAATGCCAAGTATGATGATGAAAATGAAAGGCTCACAATGTAACACAACAAGTATAGCAACACAAGATTCCACAAGTAGAGGGTTAGTTACTCAAGCAAATAATTCAAGGCAATATAAAACAAGAGAAATTGAAAGCAGGAAGAACGCAAAGGCAATCGCAAACAAGGATGATTTGTTTCGAGGTTCGAGCCCGTTGCTCTAGTCCCCGCCTTCACCTCCGTGAAGGGTTTCCACTATCCCCTTAGGATCCCGTACAAGTTAGGCCTCCAAAGACCTCAAGCCCGTAGCTTCACCTTACAAAGAAACTCCACCGAGGAGCTTGTCTCCACAAGAACAAGGATTACAAATAGTGATCTTTAACTAGACCACAACACTCTTTTACAAACACTCTCACTCTTTTACAACTTCACTTATAGAAAGAATATGAAATTTTTGGCTCTATGAAGTGTGGTGAGAAAAGCTTCAGTTGTAGAGTGATATTAGAGATCAAACAACAACTGAAAAACCAATTTGAAAGAATGGAAATGAAAGCTTTAAACTATTTTTCTCTTTCACTTGAAAATAATGAAAACTTGTATTTTTCTTGGTAAATAACTAAGGCCTATTCCCCACTATTTATAGGGAGAGAATAGGTTAAAAACTCTGATTTTTCCAGCTAATTTGATCAGAAAAAGAGTCCCAACAACTCCTAAAAAACTCTGTTAAAGAGAAAACCAAAAACAGTTTTTCAGAAATTCCCAAAGAGGAAAGAGCCGTTATGGCTTGTTGCAGGCCTACCGGTCGACTGCCGGTCGACCGGGTCCCTGCTGGCAAAAGAGCCGTTGGGACTTCGGTCGACTGCCAGTCGACCGATCCAAGAAAGGAAACACAGTTTCCTTCTATCGGTCGACCGACCCAGTCGACCGAAAAGATACAGAGAGCAAACATCTCTTTTCGGTCGACCGGTATGTAGGTTCGGTCGACCGACAGACAGGCACAGCCTGTGCATGTCTGGACACAGCAGCCGGTCGACTGCCGGTCGACCGGTCTGCCTGAAATAGTTTTTTCTGGGCAGATTTTTGAGTTAGAAAAATTTGTAAAAAATCTTTTAAAAAACTCTGGAACTAAGTGTTATGCTGAACTTTGTTTATATACATGTTTTAAACACGTTTTTGAAGATATAAAGCTTTGAGTACATGTATGTATAAACCAAGGCATAAACTTAGAAATAAACATTTTCAAAAACATAGAAACATTCAAAACAAGTGTGTGTGCAAATCCTAGAGCCAAATTTCACATATTCTATCTTTAACAAAACTACACTTACAAACTTCTAGGTCTTCAAGACTTCAACATGGGCAATCTTCACTTGATCTTCAATATTGCACTTTTGAGCCCAATTTGACTTGTCTTGAATCCAATGCACCTTCCTTTAGGGAAGTAATCAACTCTTTAAGATATGAACCTGAAACACACTTAAACAACAGTTGATATTAGTACAAATAACTAATATGTTTTGTAATCATCAAAAAAACACTAAACATGGGTTGATTGTAACCTTGGGCCAACAATCTCCCCCTTTTTGATGATGACAAAACATATGAGTTATTAAACAAATAAAAGAGGAAAGAGCTTGGAAAGCTCCCCCTTAAACAATGCTATGTATTTAACATGAATATGAACAACTATGTAAGCATACATAAAGCATTGAAAAATATCATCACCAAAAATAAACTATCATAAGGAATAACAAAATTTAAAACAAACAACATATATTTTCTCCATATATTTTCTCCCCCTTTTTGTCATACATCAAAAAGGGTTAAAAAAATTTTAAGACAAAACAAAACAAACATATTAGAAACCAAAACAAAACAAACTAAGATATTTTAAGTATCAATCTTACATACATTCAATTCACCACAAATAAATGAAAATCTTGCATAATCTAAAGGTTTTGTGAAAATATCTGCAAGTTGAAAATCTGTGGAAACAAAATCGATATCAATGTCACCTTTTTCAAAGTGATCTCTAAGAAAATGATATCTAATGTCTATATGTTTGGTTTTACTATGTTGATTAGCATTTTTGGTCATGTGAATAGCACTAGTATTATCACAATAAATCTTAACATGATCAAAATGTAAATCAAAATTGAGAAGAGTATGTTTCATCCAGAGTACTTGTGCACAACAAGCTCCGGCTGCTACATACTCCGCCTCGGCGGTTGAAAGGGCTACACTATTTTGCTTCTTGGAAGACCAAGACACAAGACAATTGCCCAAGAATTGGCAAGTGCCACTTGTGCTCTTCCTATCTACCCTACAACCGGCATAGTCGGCATCCGAATAACTAGTCATGGTAAATTGGTTAGTTTTCGGATACCACAAACTAAATCAATTGTGCCCCTAAGATACCTAATTATGCGTTTTACCGCTATTAAGTGTGATTCCTTAGGACATGATTGAAAACGTGCACATAAACATACGGAAAACATTATATCCGGCCTACTAGCCGTAAGATAGAGTAAACTACCAATCATGCTACGAAATAATTTGATGTCTACTTCCTTACCTTGTTCGTCCTTGTCAAGTTTCGTATTGGTTGCCATGGGAGTCTTTGCTACTTTGGATCCTTCAAGCCCGAACCTCTTGATGAGTTCTTTGGTGTACTTGGCTTGGTTGATGAATGTCCCATCACTACGTTGCTTGATTTGAAGTCCAAGGAAGAAGTTGAGCTCCCCCATCATAGACATCTCGAATTCCTTTTTCATGCATGACTCAAAATTCTTGCAAAGTGAAACATTAGTAGATCCAAAAATAATGTCATCAACATAAATTTGAACTATGAGGATATCTTGATCTATATGTTTGGTAAATAATGTTTTATCAACTTTTCCTTTCTTAAAATCATTTGAAAGCAAAAATGAAGACAATCTTTCATACCAAGCCCTAGGGGCTTGTTTCAAACCATATAGTGCTTTATCTAATTTATAAACATAATTAGGGTGTGTAGGATCAACAAACCCGGGGGGTTGTTCAACATACACCTCCTCATCAATATAACCATTAAGAAAAGCACTCTTTACATCCATTTGAAATAACTTAAAATCTTTAAATGAGGCATATGCTAAGGTCATCCGTATGGCTTCGAGCCGTGCTACGGGTGCAAAGGTTTCTTCAAAATCGATTCCCTCGATTTGAGTGTAACCTTGGGCAACTAACCTAGCCTTGTTTCTAACTACATTACCCGATTCATCCAACTTGTTCTTAAAGATCCATTTAGTACCAATAGTTGGTCTATCTTGGGGCCTAGGAACAAGATGCCATACTTGGTTGCGCTCAAATTGATTGAGCTCCTCTTGCATAGCAAGCAACCAATATGAATCGGCCTCGGCCTCGAGGACATTTTTAGGTTCTATGTGTGAAATAAAAGCAAAATTACCACAAAAATCTTGAATCTTAGAGCGAGTGGTTACCCTTTTGATACTTCACCTATGACGAGGTCCTTGGGATGATGAGGATTGAATCTCCAATCCTTTGGTAGTGGTTGAGAGGGCTCCTCTTCATTTGCTTGATGTTCATTTCCTTGAGCCTCTTCCACTTTGGCTTCACTTCCATCACCATCCTTTGGCTTGTCTCCCATGGTAGAAGCATCCTCCAAGGTCACTTTCTCCAACCCTTCATCTAAAGCATCAATTTCTACACAATTCTTAACAAACTTGTTAGATTCCTCAAATTTAACATGAATAGATTCCTCAATAGTCAAAGTTGACCTATTGAAGACTCTATAAGCCTTACTAGTATTTGAGTAACCTACAAAAATAGCCTCATATGATCTAGCATCAAATTTTCCCAAATTAATATTTGTATTTAAAACAAAACATTTGCAACCAAACACTTTGAAATAAGAAACATTAGGTTTTCTAGAAAAATACATCTCATAAGAAGTCTTAGTAGTATTTTTACATAGGAAAACACGATTTGCAATGTAACATGAAGTATGAACGGCCTCGGCCCACAAATAATGTGGTAGACCATATTCATTTAACATTGTCCTAGCCATCTCTTGTAAAGTACGATTTTTCCGCTCAACTACTCCATTTTGTTGTGGAGTTCTAGGACAAGAAAGTTCATGTTTTATTCCATGTTCCTCACAA
Source organism: Agave tequilana (assembly GCA_038442645.1). Taxonomy (NCBI): domain Eukaryota; kingdom Viridiplantae; phylum Streptophyta; class Magnoliopsida; order Asparagales; family Asparagaceae; genus Agave; species Agave tequilana. The sequence continues at coordinate 93,645 of JAVJIF010003986.1, read as the reverse complement.
AAAGTGGTAAAGGGAAGGTTAATGAACTCACCTCCTCTATCACTTCTTATTTTAATTATTGAGGAGTCATTTTCCTTTTCAACTCTTTCTTAAAGGCTTGAAAATGTGAAAAGGTTTGACTTTATGTTCAAGAAAATAAACCCAAGTAAAACGCGAAAAATCATCTATTAAAACATAAGCAAATCTACTCCCACTTAAACTTTTGGTTTGTGTAGGGCCAAATAAATCCATGTGGATTAGCTCCAATGGACGTGATGACATGATATCCTTAATTGATTTGAATGAGGACTTAGTTTGTTTCCCAAATTGACATGCGTCACAAACTCGGTCCTTTTCAAAGTTCAATGAAGGAATACCCTTCACCATTTCCTTAGAGTTAAGCCTAGAAATATGGTCAAATGAAACGTGGCCTAATCTCCTATGCCATAACCAAGAGTCGTCATCGAGGGCTTTTAAACATGTTATATTACAAGACATATTTAGCATATCTATCATATATACATTACTTTCACGAAAACCGGAAAATACACAAACATTAGAATTTTTGTCAACTATTTTACAAGCAATATCATCAAAAATAACATTAAATCCTTTATCACATAATTGACTAATGCTCAAGAGATTATGCTTGAGCCCGTCTACTAAAACTACATTTTCAATTAAAGGAGAAGTGCCAAGCTTTACATTACCAATACCAATGATTTTACCCTTGGCGTCATCTCCGAAGGTGACGGTGCCACCTTCATGATATCTTGATAGGGTTGCAAAGTTGTTGATGTCCCAAGTCATGTGCCTTGAGCAACCGCTATCAAGATACCACAAACCTCTACGTCGTTGGGCTTTGGAAAGTACCTTGCTTGTGCTCTCATTTGCCATGAAGCACATATTGGCGGTGTCGATCTCCTCCTCGGATTCACTTTCGTCATCCCATGTTGCTTTCATAGCCTTCTTCTTGTATGGCTTCTTGGATGAAGATGACTTCACTTGGTCCGGACACTCCGCTACTATGTGTCCCGGCTTTTGGCAATTAAAGCAAATGATCTTCCTTTCTTCCTTGCCTCCTTGCCATCTCCTCCTTCCTTGGAACTTTGCCTTGTTGTACATCCTCCGGACATTTTTGACTAGAAGTGAGAGCTCCTCGTCATCTTCTTCTTCGTCATCTTCGTCGGAGTAGGTAGCATGACTTTTGAAGGCAATGGTCTTCTTTTTGGTAGGTGCCATGTCCTCCCTTGCTTTCCTTTCCATCTCATGGGTTTTGAGGTTCCCAATGAGACCTATAAGCTCCATCTCTTCATTGTCGTTGAGTTCCTTCAAGGTTGTTGCTTTAACTTCCCATGAAGGAGGAAGGGCCCGGATGATCTTCCTTACTCTTTGATCATTGTTGATATCTTCACCTAAAGAAGAGAGTCCATTAGTAATCTTGGTAAATCTTGTAACCATATCATCTATGGTTTCATTGTCTTGCATGCTAAATGTTTCATATTGAGACCGAAGAAGGTCAATCTTAGCCTTCTTTACTTGTGAGGTCCCCTCATGAGTGACTATCAAGTGTGACCAAATCTCAAATGCGGATTTGCAATGTATAACCCTAGCTATGTCATCATCATTTAGGGCTTGAAGAAGTGCATAGTGAGCTTTGGCATTGGCATCGAATTCCTTAGTCTCTATTTCGGACCAAGTGGATTCGTCACCGGGGGGTACACTAAAGGACTTAGTCACGGCCTTTGCAACTCGGCTACCTAGAGATTGCAAAAACACGGTCATCTTAACCTTCCATATGGGAAAGTTAAGTCCATCAAACTTGGGAGGGGTCTTAATTCCATCGGCCATTTTACTATATGAATGTGAATGAAATGATTAGCAAATGAGGATCTTCTCTAAGGTTGTTAAACCAAATCCTAGAGTCCAAGCTCTGATACCAATTGAAATACACCTAGAGGGGGGGTGAATAGGTGTAATTGCTAATCTAATGATCTTTTTAAACTTATGAAATGAGTGATGCAACAATCTCTCAAAAACACGACTAAGAGCCGAATACCCCTTGCGAGGTTCTGAACTCCTTCCTCCCAATTCCCTTAAATGGGTTAGAGGTGCGCAATGCAACTGTGTTGTATTGAGGTGTGATTGATCAATGCCAAGTATGATGATGAAAATGAAAGGCTCACAATGTAACACAACAAGTATAGCAACACAAGATTCCACAAGTAGAGGGTTAGTTACTCAAGCAAATAATTCAAGGCAATATAAAACAAGAGAAATTGAAAGCAGGAAGAACGCAAAGGCAATCGCAAATAAGGATGATTTGTTTCGAGGTTCGAGCCCGTTGCTCTAGTCCCCGCCTTCACCTCCGTGAAGGGTTTCCACTATCCCCTTAGGATCCCGTACAAGTTAGGCCTCCAAAGACCTCAAGCCCGTAGCTTCACCTTACAAAGAAACTCCACCGAGGAGCTTGTCTCCACAAGAACAAGGATTACAAATAGTGATCTTTAACTAGACCACAACACTCTTTTACAAACACTCTCACTCTTTTACAACTTCACTTATAGAAAGAATATGAAATTTTTGGCTCTATGAAGTGTGGTGAGAAAAGCTTCAGTTGTAGAGTGATATTAGAGATCAAACAACAACTGAAAAACCAATTTGAAAGAATGGAAATGAAAGCTTTAAACTATTTTTCTCTTTCACTTGAAAACAATGAAAACTTGTATTTTTCTTGGTAAATAACTAAGGCCTATTCCCCACTATTTATAGGGAGAGAATAGGTTAAAAACTCTGATTTTTCCAGCTAATTTGATCAGAAAAAGAGTCCCAACAACTCCTAAAAAACTCTGTTAAAGAGAAAACCAAAAACAGTTTTTCAGAAATTCCCAAAGAGGAAAGAGCCGTTATGGCTTGTTGCAGGCCTACCGGTCGACTGCCGGTCGACCGGGTCCCTGCTGGCAAAAGAGCCGTTGGGACTTCGGTCGACTGCCAGTCGACCGATCCAAGAAAGGAAACACAGTTTCCTTCTATCGGTCGACCGACCCAGTCGACCGAAAAGATACAGAGAGCAAACATCTCTTTTCGGTCGACCGGTATGTAGGTTCGGTCGACCGACAGACATGCACAGCCTGTGCATGTCTGGACACAGCAGCCGGTCGACTGCCGGTCGACCGGTCTGCCTGAAATAGTTTTTTCTGGGCAGATTTTTGAGTTAGAAAAATTTGTAAAAAATCTTTTTAAAAAACTCTGGAACTAAGTGTTATGCTGAACTTTGTTTATATACATGTTTTAAACACGTTTTTGAAGATATAAAGCTTTGAGTACATGTATGTATAAACCAAGGCATAAACTTAGAAATAAACATTTTCAAAAACATAGAAACATTCAAAACAAGTGTGTGTGCAAATCCTAGAGCCAAATTTCACATATTCTATCTTTAACAAAACTACACTTACAAACTTCTAGGTCTTCAAGACTTCAACATGGGCAATCTTCACTTGATCTTCAATATTGCACTTTTGAGCCCAATTTGACTTGTCTTGAATCCAATACACCTTCCTTTAGGGAAGTAATCAACTCTTTAAGATATGAACCTGAAACACACTTAAACAACAGTTGATATTAGTACAAATAACTAATATGTTTTGTAATCATCAAAAAAACACTAAACATGGGTTGATTGTAACCTTGGGCCAACAGAAGAGTGTTGATGTTTGGGCTCCACTTTGAGCCAATGTGTTGTTGGACATACACGCTTGGAATCTTTGTTTCGAAAGAAACAAGTTCCATCCTTTATGCATGCACACCCTCCACGGCATACACATGCTCCTCACGGACACCATCACACTTTGTATGCTCATGTGTACACTTGTACACATTGTGGACGTAAGGGCCACCTTGCTAAATTTTGCTTTGATATATTACATAATGTAAATTTAGCAAATAAGTTTGTTTGGGTTAGAGAAGGGACTAACCCCCATGGACCCAAAAGAGTCTGTAAATTTTTCTAAAGTATTTGTTTTGATTTACTAATTATTTTATTAACTTAATAAAATACTTCTTCTCATGATTATTAATATATTAAATATGAAAATTATTTTAAGTCTGTATTAATATGAAGTCCCTGGTTATTATCATTGTTGGTGTATTATTATTATCATCACTATCATTATTATTGTTATTGTTAATATAATTAATATTAATATGCTATTGGTGCTATTCTTTTTTCCCTAGCCCATTAGCCCATCCTACCAAGTCATACTTTGAATCTCTATCATTTTTATTTTTTTGTCTTGATCCGAATAAAGCCCATAGGAGCCCAACCCATCAAGTCATTTTCATCATTCCTTCTCATCTTTTTCTTTTGTTTGTTAAGCCCAGCAAACAGCCCAGGCCTAAACCATATACCCAATATCCTTTTTCCAATTTGGATTCCATCCATCAACCCAAACCCAATACAACTTATATAAATAATCCTATCTTCTAACCCTAACCTAAACAAATCCCTAACCTCCATCTTAATTCCTCCAATCACCAAATCAGCCGCACCCCTCCCAGATCCGCAGCGCCCCCTTCCCTGCTCGCTGGCGCCAGAGCAAACCAGGCCGGCGTCCTCCTCCCTGCGCGGCAGCAGCCCGGCGACGACAGCACCCCGGATCCGGCGCCTCCTCCCCTAGCCGGACCACCTCCGGCGAGATCCAGCCACCAGCTGGCCGCCTCCCTTCCCTCCGTCGTGTCGCGGCGCCGAACAACCATACAACCGAGTCCTTGTCTCAAGCTCTATCCTCCGTCGTCGTCCGGTAGCCTCCGCGTCCTCCTCCACGGCGAGACCCGGCAGAGCATGCAAGCTGGATCCCCTCCACCACTTGATTTTAACCTCATCCAGGCCACCGCTCACACATCCAGCCTCCGTGCGCGACAGCCCCGAGCACTGGCGCAGTAGCCCAGGTCTACACGCCTCCATTGGCCGTGAGCTTTATTTCCCCTTCTCCATTCATTTTTCACCTATGTATTTATATTTATACATTTATATTCATCTATGTTACCTTTTAATTATTGTGAGAGAGTGTGTGTAGGTGGGTGTGTTGCATTGGCCGACTTCAACAACCACAGCCAGGTGAGCCTTCATCCTTGTTGCTCTTTTATTATTTAAGATACACGTGTGTGTGTGTGTGTGTGTGTGTGTGTGTGTGTGTGTGTGTGTGTGTGTGTGTGTGTGTATATATATATATATATATATATATATATAATTGTTACGGATGCTGTATATATTATGTAACCTCTTAAAGAGAAGTATTTTATTTGGGTTTGCTTTTATTTATTTTGAAGGAGAGTTTTCATTGCATGTGCGGCAAAAATCCTACTCCGAGTCACTTTCGGGCTCTCCGCGGGATGCCGTTGATCGCCGTCGGCGAGCGCGAACGCACCCCACGCCCTTCACGGCGAGTTGCTCTATCCAACGACACTCTCCGCGGCCCCGTACGCCTCCGTCGGAGCCTCCGTCGGTGCGCCGCAAAATCACCACATTATTTGGTGAGTTACTTCCTTCTCCCACTTCATTTCTCTTCCATTTCATGTTAATTATATATTTATGTGTTTTATATAATGTATAGTAATGTATCTTAACTTATATGCATGGTTACTATTTATTTATGTGGATGGGTGGTCATTTAATTTAATTAAGTGTATGTTATTTAATTAAGTACATGCATGTATGTATATATATATATATATATTAGTAAAATGCATGGGTGGAATTTAATTAATGTATAGATATTTATAATTAATAATAGGTATTTATTAATTTAGATATTTATGCATGGTATATAATTATGCATGATTTTATTCTTTAATCATTTATGTGTATATTTAGTGATTAATAAATGGGACTTAATTAAATTGGATATGTTTGCATTAAATTAATTAATGTATAGGTATATTTATTAATTTGGATGCATGCATGTGTTTATGTATAATCATGTATATGTATGCATGATTTATATGCATGTGTTTCTATTCATTTGTGTAGATGGGTATGTCATTTAATTAAGTGTATGTACTTATATTAATATGTGTTGGCATTTAGTTAAGTATGCATGTATGTATGTATATGTATACTTGTATATGCATTTTAGTTAATAATAGGTATTTATTAAATTGGACATGTATGTATGTGCATGCTTGTTTATGTACGTGTACGCGTATATGTTCGTATGCACGTGTGGGTGTTTAGCGTGTATTTATAATTATTTGTATGTATTGGTTGCGTGTTACAGCATTTTGGATTTGTTTGTGAGATCCGGACTAGCAACAACGACAACAACAACAAGGACAGCCGTGCACCATCCAGACCGCCCCCATCTTCCCGGGCGAGCAGCGAGTTCTCCCGATCCACGCCAGCCCGTCGCCGGAGACCAGCACGGTGACCTTCTCCAGTGTCTTGGCCACCCTCCCGTGCAGTCCGTTGGCGAGGAACCGCACCACAGCAACCATGGCAGCGACTCGCCCGGCGACGCGCACAGCAGATCCAGATTCAGACCAGCAGCTCAAGCAGCGGGCGAGCGGCGATTCCAGGCCCTTCCGGCGAGCGCGAGACCTCCAGATTGCAGCCAGGTCTTCCCCAGGACCCTGGCTACCGTCCTATGTAGTCCGACAGCGAAGAGCGGCGCCACGGCGACCGTAACGGCGACTCGCCCGGCGACGACCAGATTCCCCAATGTGAGTGTCTCTTCCTCCTTCTCTCTTTTATTAAGTGATCGCAGCTATTATTTTATATGTGATGTAATTGTTGAGTAGAATACTTAGATTACATGTTTATGTGTGGAGATCGCCGGGCATGAAGGTGGACGGTCATCTCCCGTTTATTTTTACATGTTGGATGTATAGGAATATGATATGCATGGTTCTTGATACATGTTAGAACTCCCATGTTTGTCCTATGTATATCTAGAGTATTGTTGTAGACATATCAGGATGTAGCATGAGAGTAATTGAGATGGATATTGGTGGTAATGACTTGATCTAATAGAACTTAGATGCATGTATATGTTGTGATACCGAGTATTGGGATATCGTGTTTGATCTTAATAGAAGTGTGAACCCTTGAGGATTTGGGAATCAGATTAAATTGTTAGAGTGAGAGAGCTGAGCTTGATTATGGATATATTTTGGAATGACAATTATTATATCAGATTCTTTGATGTATATTGATACTTGACGATCATGTAACTATTAGAATATGAGTTGGTTGTCATAACTTAGGATTGATCTGGACTTATATTATTTACATAGAATGATGATCAGTAATTAGACCTGACTTTATTAGTTGAGTATTTGAGGACATATCAGAGATGACTGGATTAGTTGAGTTGTGATTTAGATTGATCTTGAGTTAGAGGTTATCCATAATATATGTTCCTTATATTGGAGCCTGACTTGTTTTGAGATGAGATTGACGTTGTTGGCATTTGAGATTCATTAGATGATATGTGTTGATGTTAAGTATCAGTAGTAACTATGCTTTATTGTAGTTGATCGAGGATATATTGGATGTGATCTTACTTTACTAAAAGATTATGACGATTGGATTGATACATGGACTTATTCAGGGTTGGACTGAACTTGTGTTATAGATGATATTGGATTTACATACTTTATGATAAAGCCCGATCTGTATTAAGATGAGATGGTATATTTCATGTAGAGGACTTTTCAGACTTGATATTCTTTTATTGGTGATGACTCATTCAGATATTGATATGGACTTGTTATGATGTTAGAGACTGGGTTACTCAGTGTTATGGATGGAATTATTGTGAGAGTGAATTTAGTGATATCGGTGATTTTTATATATATTCAGAGTTTGATAGCTTTTACTATTTGATCTCTGTTATCGGTGACTTGAGGATCAGTGTCTAGACTGTTACTGTTATTATATCCATGTTATTGAAAGTTACTGGGAAATGATTGTTTGACCGTAACCACGGTACAGTCCTATTGTTCATCGTATACACGGTTACTGTTACCGTTCACTGTTACTGATATTGTTCACCGTGTATACGATTACTGACTGACTGTTACTGTACTGTTATTGTTACTGTCACTGTATCGTCCCAGTGTTCTAGATAATATGGACATTGACTGGTTTAACTGAATTGAATGAATAATAATGTAAATGGATAACTTACACCGGGATTGGGGAAATTGATGGAGGAGACAGCGTCTGTATTTTGGGTGGACCTAGGATACAGGTTGCGCAGTCGACTGAGGGTTCCACTGCAGGGTTCCTGGGGGATGACTGACATCCCATCTGTACTGTTACTGTTCCACTGTTTTCACAGTGAGATTACTGTTACTGTTACTGAGTACCTAGCGGTACGGCCTGGTTCAGCGCCAGGAAACTGAGGCCGTGGTCCCGGGTATGTACGGGACCCACCTAAAGCATGGACAATGTCTCCAACCAATCAATTTCAATAACATAGGACACTGATTGACACGTGTAGTAGGCGTAATATGGGATGCGCCTATTACAGGTGGCAATTGGTGTTCACTGACATAATAAATGATAATGAACTGTTATAAAGTATTATGACTGACTATAATCACTTGACTGTGTATATGTATACATGATAGACATATGATTGTAACCATGACCAGACTTGGATACCAGTTTAGTGACATGTGATGGATACCTATATTTACATTGATTGCATATTTACAGTTGTGCCATTTGACTGCTATCTGTATTCATGTTTTCATCATATGTGTTACTGTTCAGTTATTTATTGTGTTATTTAGTCTTTCTATCTGCAATTGTCCTTATTATTATATATGCACATGGTTTCTTCTGCACGAGCTGTTTCCTCTTTACACACACTCATTATGGTCGCGTTCTGACGACCCTGGGTTTGCACGTCCAGCTATTGGACGATTGTCTTATTGTGCAGGTGTTCGATGAGTTGGTACACATTGCGAGGAGTTGGACACTGTCTCCCTCTCTTCATTTTGGTACCCTCATTTCTCCTTTATTCCTATTATTTCATGACTCTATCTGTATTGCTTTCAGCTGCCATTTTCTTCCTGTCATTCATATTGTTATCATGTGTAGCTTTTATATGTCATATTGCAGTGATTTTATGGTTTAGATTATAGCTTGTTCAGGTTACAATTTAGGCTTAGCGCGTATACGTGGGGTATTTCCCTTGCGTATAGGCGTCGCCATAACGACTCCGTATCTTTAGGATCGGGGCGTTACATACATACTTGCTTACACTTGGTAGACAAACTTATTTTGACTATCTTATTCATGTTTTAGAAAAATCAAGTTTGATAAAAATACAAGTGTTGTTTTTGATAAAATTTGCAAGACTCAAAAATGAATTGATATGATTGATATATGTCTTAAAATTTTTATCACTTGTTTGTGTTTTAATATAAAATGATAAAACAAGTTTTGTGGATTTTTAGAAGACTTAAAAGATTTTTTAAAATATTTTTAAACTAGTTTTCTGACCCAGTTTTCTGTTCCAGGCTTCAATCAATCGACTAAGTCAACTGACCTAGTCGACTTGGCTGAAGTCGGTCGACCGGGTCGGTCGACCGACGTGCACAAATCTGTGCACGTTTGGCAGACTTTGGACGGTCGACCGTCCGGGTCGACCGGGTCTGAGAGCAGAGCTCTCTGTTTGTTTGGGTCGACCGGGCCGGTCGACCGTGGTTGCCCAACGGTCACATTTCTGACCGTTGGCGGTCGACCGGGCCGGTCGACCGTCAGCCTGTCAGGCTGCTACATCAGCCTAACGGCTAGTTTTCTGTTTGGGCTATAAATACCCCAACTCTTGGGGGTTTTAGCTAAGGTTTTTGCAAGAGAAAAATTTCCAGTTTTTTTAAGTTTAAAATAAGTTTTCAAAAGAGTTTTTGGGCTTTAAACTTCTCATCTTTATTGTTTTGGGTTTTTGAAAAATCAAAGAAAACTAGGATTTTGGGAGATTGTATTGATTTTCATTTTCTATCATTTACAAGAGATTTCCCTAGTAGTTTTTCTTTGTTGCTTGTTTTCAAAAAACACCTTGTTTCCACACTTGAGCTATCACCTATCCTAATCTATTAGGATCTTGTTTTATGGAAAAAGAAAAGAGAGAAAAGAGAAGTGTTTGAGGTTAAGCCTCCAAAGTTGTAAACCCTCCTTTATTTGTGTATCCCTCTTTGGTAGAGGTTGATCGGAGTGGTATTGGTTTGGATCCCTCTTTGGTAGAGGTGATTGTGTTTGTATTGGCTACGGGCCTTATCCCTCTTCGGTAGAGGTGGATTGTGGTTGTATTGCCTCGGTGGCATTGAGAGAGGAGTTCGGTACTCCTATAGTGGATTGGAAATCCTACACGGTGGTGTAGGCGGGGATGTAGAGCTAGGGGCTCGAACCTCGAAATATATCATTGTGTTTGCGTTTGATCCAATATCTCTCAACTCTCTCTCTCTCTCATTTATTTGTGCAAAGCATCATTCTTATTGCCATATCATTCATATCATATTGCTTGTGTTGCCTTGCATCATTCATATTGATATATCATCTTATTTGCTTGGCTTGCTTGTGTGTGTGCCTCACTTGTACTTAATCAACAAGAGCTTCACATAGCACCTCAACCCATTCAAGGGGAATCAAGAGGAGTTAGTTCAGAGCCCTTCACAGGGAATTCGGCTACACTTGTTGATTGTACTAAGTGTGTTTGCAAAATTTGTTTAAGCTTCCGCATTTAGCGCATTTAGTTACTAGATTAGCATTAACACCTATTCACCCCCCTCTAGGTGTTTTTCACATATTAATCACTGATATCATTCATGCTACTATTACTATTAGTTTAAATAATATATTTAAAAATATATGTTAATCTCACAAATTGACTTCAATATTGTATGTAATTATATTTGTAACACAATCCTAACATGTTAATTGATATTAATGTTATAGAACTGAAATAATAATTAAAATATGTATATTGATTGTTAGTATAATTAAATTGTATTACTGCTAACAAATCATGTACTATATGTTATCCTGATTGTTATACTATTATAATATACTATTTTTTCCCTTTATTTTATCACTCACTATGTCGCTTTCTAACGACCCTGAGGTTGCTTCTTGGGTTGGAGCTTAGAAATTTAGTAGTACATGATGCTTTACGTGATAATAGTAGGAGACTTGTCATTTTTATTACTCGTATATATCTTTATTATTTTGTCTCTACTTTCTATTCTATTCTTTTTCCATATCTATCATGATCATTGACTCTTTTGCAGGTATTTTTATACTTATTTAGGCTGAAATTCTTGTGCATATTGTGTTTATTCTTTGTACTGAGGCTTAGCGTATATATATGTGAGATATTCTCCTTACGTATATTTGTCGCTGGCTCTCATCGCATCGCCTCTATAGTGTACTTTAGAAAGTAGGACGTGACAGAGTTTTCTTGGTATCAGAGCTAGATTTACGCCAAATGTGGGTAACCGCCTAGGTCAATAGTTGGGCTCTTACCAACAGTACAACCAGTTATCAGATTAGAACTAATCTGAATCTAGATTTAAAAATTTCAGCTATGAGTACAAGAATATCTCATTCTTTTGAAAATTCATTCCTGAACTCCTAAAATTTGCTTGATTTCATTTGTCATCCCGAGTTTTTTAATTCCTTCCCGCTTTCCTTTTATCTTCTTGATTTCAAACATCTATCTTTAAGTCACGACACTAGTCACTCAATCCTGATTTCGATTATAGATATCAGAGTGGCGCAGAGAAAGCGTGGTGGACTTATAACCTATAGGTCTCAAGATCATTAAATTATTTTTTCTCTTACCTGAATTGAAATCCCGAGGACAAAATTCTTTTGTAAGGTGGGTAGAACTGTAATACCCTACTCTGCTAATATTTGTATGATTTATTTTAATTTACAGATTGAGTTTTGCTAAATATGTATTTTATCTAAAAAGTTAATTATAGTACTGATAAATTTTTAAATGAATTAAAATAATTATATATATACCTGATAATATTTAAAAATAACCATAAATTATATCTAAACGAAATACTGAAATCATATCGACAAATCATTTTTATTTATAATTACAATATTAATTTTGATAAATAAATATTTCTATAAAGTAAATTATTATTTTATTATACTTGAGCGATTATTTTTATAAACAAAAAAGTATTTAAAATAATAAAATATAAATGTGGCATATTAATAATATAATTTTTTTATCAAAATGCTGATAAATAAATTTTATGGAATAATTATATTTATGCATTAACACCAATTTTTGAGAAAATATAATTTTAAAATAAATATTTATAATTTATATAATTTTTAGAGAAAATAAATATAATTTACATAGTATTACATATAATTTATATAATTTCTAAATTTCCTTTTCTTTTTCTCTAAATTTCTTTTCTTTTCTCTTTTTCTTTTTCTTTCTCCTTTCGCTCTCTTCTGTGGTTTCTTTTCCTTTCTTCTCCACTTTTCTCCCCTCCACCGACTTCATTTTCACCGTCTCTCTCTTTTATATAAATCTCACTCTTTACCTCCCTTACTCATTCTTACTCTCCCTCACTCACTCATCCTCTCCCTCTCTTTTCTCGAGGACCAAGCTGTCACGGACTGGCAGGCCGGCCATTGCCGCTGCCGATCCGGCTAGGCCCGACCGCCAGCACCTTTCCCTTGCTCTCTCTCTCTCTCTCTTCCTCCCTTATCACTTCCTCTCTTTCTTTCTCTTTTTTTCTCCTTCTCCTCCTCCTCCTCCTGTTCCTCTTTGTCTACCGCCCAGTCCCGCCTAAACTCGCCGCCTTGAACCACCACCACCACCATCTTCTACTTCCTCTCTTTCTCACTTTCTTTCTCATTCTCTTCTCTCTCTCTTTCGCAACGGTGCTGCCCAGCCGTGCCACCACCCTCCCCCATTGCCTTCTCTTCCTCTTTCTCCCACTCATCTCCCTTCTTTCTTATTGGATCCCCATGTAAACCCAAACCCGAACCCATTTTGAATCCAAGGCGAGCTCAATCAATTGTGGTTTAAGTCAATTGGGTTTGAACCCAATACAAAGACCCGACCCAGATCCGCCCCGTTTCCCCTAAAAAAGGTAAAATTATATATAAACCCCCTGATGAGTTGAAATATTCATATTTTAGATCTTATTAATTACAAAACTAACCCAATTTTATTAATTTTGGTATTTGAACGATATCTTGACCATTCGGAGTCCTATTTTGCTGATTCTCAAGTTGTTGCAATCGTAGAAAAGTGAGCTACAATTTTGTGATAATTATAGTGAGTTCTTTTTTATAAATTATATTTCAACGTGTTGAATAACATTAATTTTTGATTTATTTAATGAAGCTGTATTTATCTCTTTCAATAAATCATGTGAATTGTAAATACTATAATTAATATATGTATATGTTCTTTTAACTTTTTATCAAGAAAATTTTATTTTAAATCACTTTTTAGGATTATTTCATCCATCTTCAATAAATCAAATCATAAAATAAATGTTTGTTATTCCTTGAATTAAAAATCATGATTGGATAGATTATGAACCATCGATTAAATTAATAATTAAATTGTTGCAAATTCTAAAATTAGTATCTTGTTAATATAATCTCAGAATAACACACCACGTAAAACACCTGTGTGATATTTATCTAGAAAAATGTTATCAGAATCACTGGCCCCAGTAATAATTTGTTGAGAACATATTCTTGGTAACTGAATAATATAATGGATACCAATTCTGTTACTGACATTATCACTAGTATATTGTATAAACATATCTATACCTTTGTTTTGTAATCATGCATATTGTTATTTGGATATTCTTTCATCACTGTTATATGGATTCTCCGAAGCATTGGTATCAGATATTCTTAAATACCTGTTACACGAGCACTATTACACAATTTTCTTAAATATTGTTATTTGTATTATTGTACATAGATTCACCTGAGTTCCTGACCTAATAATTCTCATATCATTGTTACATGAATATTTATTAAATACTATTAGCTAATTATTTCTGTATTACTATTAACGACATGATACTCTTATTATCTGATCTTGTCAGTAACTGACATATGATATGTGAAACTAAGTGTCACATGGAGCTGAGTGCTACATGGGGTAAAGTGCCACACCGCATACATACGTGGAGAGACCATCTCTTGAATCTGTGAGAGCCACCTTTAGAATCCATGGGGCCACCTCTAGAATCTCACATCTCTTGGATCTTATGTTTTCTGTTATCTTGTTTATTAATATGAATGCTCCTCATGTCATGTTATTCTGTTATACATTATTAACACTGCTATTACTATGTAGTTAATTATTATAATATAACATGGGGATTGAGGGAGATTTGACGGTTGACTAGGTTTTATCGGGTGGTTGAATCCATATTAGTTTTACTGCACGGGACATGGTAATGCTAGCTACCGCCTATTTATAGCTTATTGAGCTTCTTGTTTTTTGTTTCACCTTAGCGAGCCAGCCTTGATTTCAGCAGCCAAGGCACTGTTTAAGATCGTGATAACGAGTATGCACAAGATACACCTACCTAATTAGAGCTCTTTGATCTTTGAGTTTTCAATTAATATAATAAATTAACATAAATAATGATGATGACATGAACACTTGTTATTTGATGACTCTCTCGTTTGGATAATGATACCTATATGCCATGTTCAGATGTGCTCTACTGGGGTATCGGCTCCAGTATGGATTACCAGTAGTATGAGACACTGTAAGGGAATGATTAAAATATCATATGATACTGATTGTTATTATTGCATGTCTATATATACTATGTTACTTCCTGATTTCTTGTTTGCCGTCATGTTACTATGCGTGTATACTATGCATTTCATAAATTCTCTATTGACACACTGCTCATGTGCACTCACGACACTATAGCATATTTATTTCTGTTTATTTTTGAGTAACTGTACATATTAATCACTGATATCGTTCATGCTACTGTTATTATTAGTTTAAATAATAGATATGAAAACATATGTTAATCACACAAATTGACTTCAGTCTTGTTTTATTCATTTATTGAATATGATTATATTTGTAACACAGTCCTAACATGTCAATTGATATTAATGTTATAGAAATAAAATAATAATTAAAATATGTATATCGATTGTTAGTATAATTAAATTGTATTACTGCTAACAAACCATGTATTATATGTTATCGTGATTATTATACTATTATAGTATACTATTATCTTACTTTAATTTACCACTCACTAGTTCATTTTCTTACGACTCTAAAGTTGCTTACTCAGGTTGGAGATTAGAAATTTTGTAGTACTTGATGCTTCTGAGATATTAGTAGGAGACTCGTCATTTTTATTACCCGTATATATCTTTGTTGTTTTGTCTCTACTTTCTTATCTATTCTTGTTTTTAAATGTATTATGATCATTGACCCTTTGTAATATTCTTGTACTTATATTTAAGCTAAAATTCTTGTGTATATAGTGTTTATTCTTTGTACTGAGGTTAGCGTATATATGTGTGGGATATTCTTCTCGCGTATATGCGTCGTCGACTCTCATCCCGTCCCCGCTATAGTGTATTTTGGGAACTGGGGCGTGACACTTTTATAACTTTTGGTTTGTCTCAATCTCTCACACTGAGCCGATACCCATCAAGTTATACATAGTCGGATTTATATGAAAGTCTAGGTTTCAATAGTTCTTGTTTATGCTCGATCAGAACTCTGTGCCGATAGTTACGGACAGAATACCAAAAGGCTGCATATACTTTCTAGCATGTGATTGCTCAAATGATTGAAATATTTCAAATATCTGCTGGAAATATTTCAGAGCAGTAAGCAACTATCATCCATTTTTCAGAATGTGGTATCACCATCTTGAAAGACCCTTATTTTTACTGAAACTAGTATAATCCCCTCATGTTCTTTGTTAGTAGAAAGTACTCTTTCATTCGTAAGATTTGATAATTTCAACTTAAACTAGCCATAGAGATTTTTTGTCCAATCTCAAATAGTAAGAGTTTCCTCTTCACCATATTCAATAGAACAGAGGGATTTCTTTTCAAATCTTTTTCTTTTTCTCGATAATAGTAGAATACATTCACCTGGTTTATGAAAGAGAGGTAAATGAAACTTTAAGTACAAGAGAGGGGAGCTTCCCGACCGATTTAAGTACATCTCTCTATGACAAAACAGAAAAACACATTACGCAAGAAGCGAACATAAAATATAAGATTATAGAATCAAAAGAAAAAGTCAAGAAGACAAAGTAACCCTAAGAGAAAGGCTATATAATAAGTAAACTAGACAAAATTGGATGGAATCCCCAACGAGCCACTCAAGGTATGTGTAATCCTCATGGGTGCCACATGATTTCGTGTTGGTTACTAGTAACCTCGTTGGAGAGCATTCGCGTGATGCGCTACTAAATCGCTTGCGAAGCAAATCCTGTGTAATAAGAAACGATGGGGAAAATATGAGATAAAGTAGAATGCTTTCCTTCAAATCTAGTCTCCTAAAATATTTCTCATTACCGTCCTCCCACATAACCCAATGAACTGCGACTTTGAAAAGTCCCAATGTCACGATTCTTACCATGGGCCAGTCTCTACGTGCTCCAAAGGCCATTCACTGACCGAGGGTAGCGAGTGATCCCAACCCCATAGAATACAATACAAATAGGATTGTTTTGTGGTTAATTGATGATTAAGTAATTTCTCAATTTTGTCACTTCACCACATAAGCAGCAAATAACGTTAATAGGTAAGTTAACTTTCATTAAGTTCCCTTAGTAAGAACTGCATCATTGCTTAAAACTAAGAAGGCATTAATCTTGAGGGCACATTTATCTCCCAAATGACTGATATAAGAGTGAATCTAGCTCAAAGAGTTCAGCAACTTGTGGTGGGATCAAAAAGTAAAGCCATTCTATTAATCTCATTAACATTTCTTGTTGTCGTGATCATTACTAATATAATCCCTCGCTATCTTCTAAGGTTATAATAAAACGAGTTGCAGTCTTGGAAACTGGTGAATATCGTTGTTTAAATCTGGGGTGGCAGGAGTTTCTGCTGGAAATAATAGCTCACATATGTGAATTTAATGTAGCTATCATAAAGTATAGACCAAATTAATTGTGATCTAATAAAGTTAATAATTAGACTAATATGTATTAAATTATCATGGATTAAATGTGCAGAGATAATTATGTAATTTCTAATTTGATGAAGAGCCAAATTAAAAAAATAAATAACTGATAGAATCAGTTATTATTTAAGGCATCATGGTTCCTAAAAGAACGTATCTTCTTCTTTTCTTTGAGATCACTTCAAGTAGAGAGAAAACTTAGAGGAGTACAGATTTTTTGAAAGATCTTCTCCATCCAAATAATTTAAGGAATTCAATCATAGATTAAGGTACGCTTTCACTCTTATTATTTTAATTTTCCTATATCTTTGAATCTTCATGGAGACTAGATCTATATTTTAGGGTTTGATCTATGTTAAAAATAAAGTTATGATTTTGATCTTTTTTATTCTAAAAATAATTATTGTAGATCAAATCCTTTTGTTTAATTCAAGTTTAAACAATTGGTATTAGAGCTATTCCATTGAGGATTCCTAGATTTAGGAATTAAATTTCAAATTTTGGGTTTTTTATTGATACTTCCATTAGATTGAAATATAAATTAGATCTTATGAATCATATTGCATGATTACTTTGGCTTTGGTAAAAAAAAATTTCAGATTTATGGATTTAAAAATTTTCAGATCTGAATTCAGTTTTAAATTTTTTTTCAAATTTATGGATTTAAAAAAATTTCAGATCTAAAGTTAGTTTTAAAAAAATTATTCCGGGCCAGGCGTCGCGCATCTTCTGGCGGCGCCCGGGCGTTACGCAATTTTGGACAATTTTGAGACTTTTCAAAACTTTAAACGAATTTTGGCTACATCTAATAAATTATTGAGATCATCTAACATTCAATAAAAAACTAATTAAGACAAGATGTCGCCAAAGTGACCTCTCTGTGTAGATTAGCTTCTTGAGAATGTTGAGAATTTGTGTGTGTGTGTGTGTGTGTGTGAATTCATGCGAGTATTATCCGACCCAAAGGAAGGATAATATTTGGCCCAATTACATACGCACTTGTGGTGATAAATGTATGACAATTATAAGGTTTTCATGTAAATAATAAGTTGATTTAAAGATAAATTTATTATTTGACAGGATTTATTATCAACATTTGATTGCTGCACCAAGAGTGCCACTTACAAGTTAATATTACTGTTCAAAGACTTGATATTAATATTGTGTTAGGCATCTTGCGATGTATTCTATAATTGTTTAAATTTAAGTCATTTATTTGATTATGATGTGAACATACATGCTTATTTGATTTATTCTCTGTACAGCTATTGTATCTACTATTGCTATATTTGCAAACACAAACAGTACTCCCATGCTTAATAAGACAAACTTTAAGGAATAGAAAGAGAATGTCTTAATCATTCTTGGTTGCATGGATCTAAATTTTACACTAAGGATAGAGCAATATGCTTCTCTTACGGTTGAAAATTCTTCCGTTGATAGAAAAAATTTTGAGAAGTGGGAACGCTCTAATCGCATGAGTCTAATGATTATAAGGCGCGACATTTCGAAAGACTTTCGAGGTGCAGTATCTGATGAGATAAATTTGGCTGAAAATTTTCTTATCGAAATTGAGAAATATTTTACAAAGAATGATAAGGCAGAAACAAGCACACTTTTAGCTAGCTTTATTTCTATGAAGTACAAGATCAAGAGAAACATAAGAGAGTAAATCATGCAAATCTCTCATATTGCTTCCAAACTTAAGGCACTAAAGCTCGAGTTGTCTGAGGATTTGCTCGTGCATTTGGTATTGATTTCGCCTCCTGCACACTTTTGTCAATTTAAGGTCAGTTATAACTTTCAGAAGGAAAAATGAACTCTGAATGAGCCCATTTCATATTGTGTGCAAGAAGAGGAAAGGCTTAAGCATGAGAAATCTGAAAGTGCTCATTTAGCCAGTACCTCAAAGGATAAGAGAAAGAAAAGAAAAAAGGATGAAGCTGCTAAGGGTCCAGATCAGAAGAAACTTAAGAAAAATGAAGACTGTTTCTTTTATAAGAAACCTGGACACGTAAAAAAAGAATGTATAAAATATCATGCTTGACGTGCTAAGAAAGGTATGTTTTTTATTTTGGTCTGTTCTGAGGTTAATTTAGTTTTAGTACTTAGAAACACTTAGTGGTTAGACTCTGGTGCTACTACTCAAATAAGTGCTTCTATGCAGGATTGCCGAGCTACCGAAGGCCAAGTGATGGCGAAAGATACATCTTTGTGGGTAATGAAAAGTCAGTAGGAGTTGAGACAATAGGGCATTTTATTGTTGTTAGGAACTGAACTTTATTTGGACTTGAAAGACACTTTCATTGTACCATCATTTAGACAGAATTTGGTTTCTATTTTTTTATTGGACAAATTTGGTTATCATTATTTTTTTTTAAAACAATCAGTTTTGTCTTTCATTAAATTCAAATATTGTTAGTACTGGTTCATTGAGTATTTATGATAACCTTTATTTGCTTGACACAATTGCATCATATAATGAAACCTTGCATGTAGATTCACATGGTACAAAACGTAAGCTAAAAAAAGAAAATTCAATAAGATTATGGTATAAGTGTTTGAGTCATATATCCATATCTAGAATAGAACGACTTGTGTCAGAAAGTATTTTGGATTCCCTTGATTTTTCAGGCTTAAATGTCTGTGTTGAGTGTATCAAGAGAAAACAGACCAAACATAAGAGATTAGGTGCCAACAGATCTTCAAGCGTCTTAGAATTGATACGTATAGATATCTGTGGACCATTTCCTACGCCTTTTTGGAATGGTCAACGATACTTTATATCATTCATAGACGATTACTCACGCTATATGTACCTATATCTCATTCATGAAAATTCAGAGTCTCTAAACATGCTCAAAATTTTCAGAGTTGATGTTGAAACTCAACTCAATAAGAAAATTAAGTATGTCAGATCTGACCGTGGTGGTGAGTACAACGACAAATATGACGGGTCAGGAGAACAACGTCCAGCGCCATTTGCTAACTTCCTATAGGAATGTGGAATCATCCCACAATACACCATGCTAGGCTCACCCAGCATGAATGGTGTGATTGAAAGACGAAACAGGACTTTTAAGGATATGGTGAGGAGCATGATTAGTCATTCTACCTTACGAGAATTAATCTAGGGAAAAACAATAAAGACAGCAGCTTATATCCTAAATAGAGTACGGACTAAAGCAGCTGTTAAAACACCTTATGAGCTTTGAACAGGTCGAAAGCCTAGTCTAAAGCACTTTTACATTTGAGGATGTCCATCTGAGGCTAGGCCTTATAGGCCAAATGAAAAGAAATTGGACTCCAAAATAGTGAGCAACTGCTTCATTGGTAACTCTGAGCGATCTAGGGGCTACAAGTTTTAAAATCTCACTATTAAGTCAATTTTTGAAACGGGAATTGCAACATTTTTTGAGGATGTTGAGTTTGGGGGAGAAATAAAGTTAGAAACATTATCATTGAGGAGGAATTGGTTTTGATCCCTGCCACTACTTTTGACAGTGTACAGGTGTAATATCTCAAATCTAAACTACTGTATTTTTATTTTTCTAAAGTATTTATTTTATCTTACTGGTGATTTATTATTTTTGTCACTACTTATTTTAGTAGTAGTTGTTATTAATATTGATGATTTACATTATTAGTGTTTCTATTATTATTGTAATTAAGTATTGCTAATTGATATTGGTATCAGTATTATTTATTATTTTGGATATTAGCATTAATGCTAGTACTAATCATTGTTGATATTGTGTTTTTCTTTCATTAGCCCCTTATTCTTTGACCCATTATCTTGACTATGCCCATTACCCTCAAACCCAATACCCTATATTTACCATTTGGAGCCTCACCCGCAACCGTTGTCACAAACCCATACCCATTATCATATACCCATTTATCTATTTGGATCCAACCCCCAACCCATTAGCAAACCCGTTACCCGAAACCCATTACCCCTTTAGCATTCATAATCCAATACCCATGATCTAAACCCAAAACCCATTATCTCCATATCTAAATCCCAACAACCCAAATCTCATATCTAATCCTAATCCTAACCACCTACTATATGATCTATCCTAATCTTTATTACCCAAATCCCCTTAATCCCATCTCCTTCTTCCCCATGGCTGCCCTCTCCACAACACCTGATCACCAGCAGACCGTCGAGCACCACATCCAGCCATATCTGATCCGGGCCGCAACCTCCTGCAGCCCTGTTGGCCGAGCACAGCCGGATCCCTCCAGCGGGACAGCCCCTGCGCGCCCTGCCCCTTGCAGATCTGTGCGCAAGCACAGAACAACAGCGACAAACAACAACAGCACACCAGCAGGTCTAGGCTCTCCAGCAGCCGCGCCTCTTCTCCTCTCCCTCCTTGCAGCAGCAACAGCCCTCTCCAGTAGCGAGGAACAGCCATCAGCAGCCCCCTCTTCCCTCGGCAGCCCGTCGTCGGAGATCGCCCCGGCAACCAAGCCTATGTGAGTGTCTCTCTCCCTCTTTCTATTTCTCTCTCATTATATGCATTGATTTAAGCATGATTCTATTGTGTATATAGAATTAGTGTAGAGATTGTGGTTATTGATGTGTGAGAGAGAGAGAGAGGATGCTTATATGTGTTTGATTGCGTGAGAGAATTAGTGATGTTCGTATCTCTGTTTTGTGCCCTGGCAGGGTTATTAGTCGACTAATATCTAGTATTAGTCGACTAATGCCTCTGCTAGTCGACTAGTGCATTCCCTATAGTCGACTAATCTAGCTTCCAGGAATTGGTGAACTCTCTGTTATTTTCCCTGTCAGTCGACTTGTTACCTGGTTAGTCGACTAACAGTAGTTAGTAGTCGACTTATACTTTGCCTTAGTCGACTAATAGTTTGACCTGGTAGTGTATAACTCTCTGTATCTGTATCAGTCGACTAGCCTTACCTTTATAGTCGACTTGCCTTGCTCCTAGTCGACTTGGACTACCTCTATAGTCGACTAATCTGGGTCTGACTGCTGTGTATGGTTTCTTTGTTGGATTGGGACTTCATCTTTGGATGTTCTGATGACCATAGATGGATGTATGTGACTTCAAGGGATGGATGTTGGGGGTATGACTTAATCTAATAGAACTTAGATGCATGTTCTTGTATGATACCGAGTATTGGGATGTCATGACTGACTTAATAGGATTGGTGATGGTGAAGACTTGGGAGTCAGAGTTGTATGTTAGAGTGAGAGGACTAGTACTGGACATTGTGATTTGTTGGAACACCAGTTATTATATCAGATTGCTAGATGTGTAATGGAACTAGATGATTATGGATCTATTGATTAATGAGTTGGCTATAATGACTTCGGATCGATCTGGACTTATGTTATTTACATTGAATGATGATCAGTAATTAGACAAGACTTTTTAGTGAGTATTTGAGGACATATCAGATATGACTGAAGTAGTTAAGTTGTGCTTAGATTGATCTTGAGTTAGAAGTTATCCAGAATCTATATTCCTTATATTGGAACCTGACTTGTTTCGAGATGAGATTGACGTTGTTGGTATTTGAGATTCATTAGATGATATGTCGTTGATGTAAAATATCAGTAGCAGCCATTCTATGTTGCAGCTATTTGAGGACATGTTAGATATGATCTTACTTTATCAAAGGATTAGAGATCTTGATGATTGGATGATATATGAACTATTTCAGAGTTGGACTGAGATTTGGACTGGACTAGAGTTATAGAGGACATGTGACATATTTCATGTAGAGGACCTTCCAGCTTGTTATTCTTTCATTGTTAATAACCTAAGTGATGATTCGTTTAGATGTTGATGTGGACTTGTTATGATATTAGAGACTGGATTACTTGACTCTTGGATCAGTATTCGGATTTAGTTGGAGTTTAAGTGGAACTTGAATTTATGTTATCTATATTGGGTATTGATCAGTATTTAGATGTGACTATTTTAGTTGAGTTGTGATTTAGAAATATCGATGTCTTGGAGGAATGAGTTGAATACATACATTGCTTGGATTATTCTGTTCATGGCAGTAGGTTGTTACTCATCTTGGATAATCTTGTTTTACCTGTGAAACCTGACTGATTATATCTTACTATATATATACCTGACAACTATCATGTTCATGTTACTGAAATTTGCTGGGAAAATATTATTACACGGTAACAACACCCGCATGTTCACTTGTTATATTCATGTTATACCGGTATCCTGTTACTTGACATGTTATACTCCTGTTATACCGGTACCCTGACTTTCACATGTTGATATTGTTACCGTGACCACCACTGAGTCATCCCAGAGATTTAAGTAACATGTATACTAAATAATCTTGATAAACTAAAATATGATAATAAATCACTTGCACTGGGATTGGGGAGATTGATGGAGGAGACAGCGTCCGTATTTTGGGTGGATCTAGGATTTAGGTTGCGCAGCCGAAAGAGGGTTCCACTGCATGGTTCCCGTGGGGTGACTGGCACCCCGTCATGTTTCCTGTTATACATGTTATACATGTACCTGTTCCTGTTTACATGTTCTTGACTACCTGGCGGTAGGTCCTGGTTCAGCGCCAGGAGTCTGGGCCGTGGTCCCGGGTATGTACGGGACCCACCTAAAGTATGAACAATGTCTCCAACCGATCAGTTTCAATAACTTAAGGGCATCGATTGGCATGTGTGGTAGGCGTAGTATGGGATGCGTCTATTACATGTGACAATTGGTGTTCGCTGACATAATTAATAATAAACTGTTGATGCCTTGTGACTGACTGTAATTACCTGATTGTATATTTATATATCACTATGTCAGACATATGATTGTAACCAGGACCAGATTATTATAACCAGGACCAGATTTATAACCAGACTTGGATGCCAACCTAGTGACATGTGATAGATTACACGCCTTGACATTGATTGCATATTTACAGTTATGCCATTTGTTTACTACCTGTATTCATGTTTTATCATATGTGTATTACTGTTCAGCTTTTTATCTTGTTATTTAGCCTTTTCTATTTACTGTTGCTCTTACTATTAATTATGCACATTATTTCTTCTGCACGAGTTCTTTCCCCTTTACACACACACTCATTATGGTCGCATTCTGACGACCCTGGATTTGCACGTCCAGCTATTGGACGATTGTTCTAATGTGCAGGTGTTCGATGAGACGGTACGCCCTGGGAGGAGCTTGGGTCCTCTCCTCTTGATCCTGGTATACTTGCATTTCATTCTTGTTATTATTCTTTGATTCCTGTATATCACCTTTGACTTCTATTCAGCTATCATTTCCTTCCCGTTATTCATTGCTATCATGTGTGGTCTTATATGTATTACTGCAGTGTTCATTGATCATTATGCTTCCGATTTATAGCTTGTTCAGGTTACAATTGAGGCTTAGCGCGTATACGAGGGGTATTTTACCTCGCGTATATGCGTCGCCATAACGTCTCCGTATCTTTAAGATCGGGGCGTTACAGAGTGGTATCAGAGCCTAGGTTCGATATAAAAGAGAACCTAGTTCCTACCTGTAACCTGAGTCAGTTATGTTGACACTGCAATATACATATACTATACTCCTGATAATATTGACTCCATTTGGAATTGATCGTCCTCCCTTTGGAATTCCATTCTTGATCTGTTGATATCCATGATTTCAACACTTCATTTAGAGTGATTTGGATGTCCATCTTGATTTCGTCCTTCTTTTCTATTCATTCCTCCTAATTCTATCTCTTGAGATGGGTTACTTCATGTTGAAGATGGTACCAGAGATCAGAGCGCGCAGTGGAAGCGTGGTGTCCCAACGAGGCGACGTGGAAGTTGTTTGTGTTCTCTCCTGATTTTTGAATTTTTATCATTCCCCGCTTTATTGAAATTTCGAGGACGAAATTTTTATTAAGGTGGGTAGAATGTAATATCTCAAATCTAAACTACTGTATTTTTATTTTTCTAAAGTATTTATTTTATCTTACTGGTGATTTATTATTTTTGTCACTACTTATTTTAGTAGTAGTTGTTATTAATATTGATGATTTACATTATTAGTGTTTCTATTATTATTGTAATTAAGTATTGCTAATTGATATTGGTATCAGTATTATTTATTATTTTGGATATTAGCATTAATGCTAGTACTAATCATTGTTGATATTGTGTTTTTCTTTCATTAGCCCCTTATTCTTTGACCCATTATCTTGACTATGCCCATTACCCTCAAACCCAATACCCTATATTTACCATTTGGAGCCTCACCCGCAACCGTTGTCACAAACCCATACCCATTATCATATACCCATTTATCTATTTGGATCCAACCCCAACCCATTAGCAAACCCGTTACCCGAAACCCATTACCCCTTTAGCATTCATAATCCAATACCCATGATCTAAACCCAAAACCCATTATCTCCATATCTAAATCCCAACAACCCAAATCTCATATCTAATCCTAATCCTAACCACCTACTATATGATCTATCCTAATCTTTATTACCCAAATCCCCTTAATCCCATCTCCTTCTTCCCCATGGCTGCCCTCTCCACAACACCTGATCACCAGCAGACCGTCGAGCACCACATCCAGCCATATCTGATTCGGGCCGCAACCTCCTGCAGCCCTGTTGGCCGAGCACAGCCGGATCCCTCCAGCGGGACAGCCCCTGCGCGCCCTGCCCCTTGCAGATCTGTGCGCAAGCACAGAACAACAGCGACAAACAGCAACAGCACACCAGCAGGTCTAGGCTCTCCAGCAGCCGCGCCTCTTCTCCTCTCCCTCCTTGCAGCAGCAACAGCCCTCTCCAGCAGCGAGGAACAGCCATCAGCAGCCCCCTCTTCCCTCGGCAGCCCGTCGTCGGAGATCGCCCCGGTAACCAAGCCTATGTGAGTGTCTCTCTCCCTCTTTCTATTTCTCTCTCATTATATGCATTGATTTAAGCATGATTCTATTGTGTATATAGAATTAGTGTAGAGATTGTGGTTATTGATGTGTGAGAGAGAGAGAGAGAGGATGCTTATATGTGTTTGATTGCGTGAGAGAATTAGTGATGTTCGTATCTCTGTTTTGTGCCCTGGCAGGGTTATTAGTCGACTAATATCTAGTATTAGTCGACTAATGCCTCTGCTAGTCGACTAGTGCATTCCCTATAGTCGACTAATCTAGCTTCCAGGAATTGGTGAACTCTCTGTTATTTTCCCTGTCAGTCGACTTGTTACCTGGTTAGTCGACTAACAGTAGTTAGTAGTCGACTTATACTTTGCCTTAGTCGACTAATAGTTTGACCTGGTAGTGTATAACTCTCTGTATCTATATCAGTCGACTAGCCTTACCTTTATAGTCGACTTGCCTTGCTCCTAGTCGACTTGGACTACCTCTATAGTCGACTAATCTGGGTCTGACTGCTGTGTATGGTTTCTTTGTTGGATTGGGACTTCATCTTTGGATGTTCTGATGACTATAGATGGATGTATGTGACTTCAAGGGATGGATGTTGGGGGTATGACTTAATCTAATAGAACTTAGATGCATGTTCTTGTATGATACCGAGTATTGGGATGTCATGACTGACTTAATAGGATTGGTGATGGTGAAGACTTGGGAGTCAGAGTTGTATGTTAGAGTGAGAGGACTAGTACT
The DNA here is from genome assembly GCA_038442645.1 of Agave tequilana. Taxonomy (NCBI): domain Eukaryota; kingdom Viridiplantae; phylum Streptophyta; class Magnoliopsida; order Asparagales; family Asparagaceae; genus Agave; species Agave tequilana. The sequence continues at coordinate 66,815 of JAVJIF010003986.1, read as the reverse complement.
GGACATTGTGATTTGTTGGAACACCAGTTATTATATCAGATTGCTAGATGTGTAATGGAACTAGATGATTATGGATCTATTGATTAATGAGTTGGCTATAATGACTTCGGATCGATCTGGACTTATGTTATTTACATTGAATGATGATCAGTAATTAGACAAGACTTTTTAGTGAGTATTTGAGGACATATCAGATATGACTGAAGTAGTTAAGTTGTGCTTAGATTGATCTTGAGTTAGAAGTTATCCAGAATCTATATTCCTTATATTGGAACCTGACTTGTTTCGAGATGAGATTGACGTTGTTGGTATTTGAGATTCATTAGATGATATGTCGTTGATGTAAAATATCAGTAGCAGCCATTCTATGTTGCAGCTATTTGAGGACATGTTAGATATGATCTTACTTTATCAAAGGATTAGAGATCTTGATGATTGGATGATATATGAACTATTTCAGAGTTGGACTGAGATTTGGACTGGACTAGAGTTATAGAGGACATGTGACATATTTCATGTAGAGGACCTTCCAGCTTGTTATTCTTTCATTGTTGATAACCTAAGTGATGATTCGTTTAGATGTTGATGTGGACTTGTTATGATATTAGAGACTGGATTACTTGACTCTTGGATCAGTATTCGGATTTAGTTGGAGTTTAAGTGGAACTTGAATTTATGTTATCTATATTGGGTATTGATCAGTATTTAGATGTGACTATTTTAGTTGAGTTGTGATTTAGAAATATCGATGTCTTGGAGGAATGAGTTGAATACATACATTGCTTGGATTATTCTGTTCATGGCAGTAGGTTGTTACTCATCTTGGATAATCTTGTTTTACCTGTGAAACCTGACTGATTATATCTTACTATATATATACCTGACAACTATCATGTTCATGTTACTGAAATTTGCTGGGAAAATATTATTACACGGTAACAACACCCGCATGTTCACTTGTTATATTCATGTTATACCGGTATCCTGTTACTTGACATGTTATACTCCTATTATACCGGTACCCTGACTTTCACATGTTGATATTGTTACCGTGACCACCATTGAGTCATCCCAGAGATTTAAGTAACATGTATACTAAATAATCTTGATAAACTAAAAAATGATAATAAACCACTTGCACTGGGATTGGGGAGATTGATGGAGGAGACAGCGTCCGTATTTTGGGTGGACCTAGGATTTAGGTTGCGCAGCCGAAAGAGGGTTCCACTGTAGGGTTCCCGTGGGGTGACTGGCACCCCGTCATGTTTCCTGTTATACATGTTATACATGTACCTATTCCTGTTTACATGTTCTTGACTACCTGGCGGTAGGTCCTGGTTCAGCGCCAGGAGTCTGGGCCGTGGTCCCGGGTATGTACGGGACCCACCTAAAGCATGGACAATGTCTCCAACCGATCAGTTTCAATAACTTAAGGGCATCGATTGGCATGTGTGGTAGGCGTAGTATGGGATGCGTCTATTACATGTGACAATTGGTGTTCGCTGACATAATTAATAATAAACTGTTGATGCCTTGTGACTGACTGTAATTACCTGATTGTATATTTATATATCACTATGTCAGACATATGATTGTAACCAGGACCAGATTATTATAACCAGGACCAGATTTATGACCAGACTTGGATGCCAACCTAGTGACATGTGATAGATTACACGCCTTGACATTGATTGCATATTTACAGTTGTGCCATTTGTTTACTACCTGTATTCATGTTTTATCATATGTGTATTACTGTTCAGCTTTTTATCTTGTTATTTAGCCTTTTCTATTTACTGTTGCTCTTACTATTAATTATGCACATTATTTCTTCTGCACGAGTTCTTTCCCCTTTACACACACACTCATTATGGTCGCATTCTGACGACCCTGGATTTGCACGTCCAGCTATTGGACGATTGTTCTAATGTGCAGGTGTTCGATGAGACGGTACGCCCTGGGAGGAGCTTGGGTCCTCTCCTCTTGATCCTGGTATACTTGCATTTCATTCTTGTTATTATTCTTTGATTCCTGTATATTACGTTTGACTTCTATTCAGCTATCATTTCCTTCCCGTTATTCATTGCTATCATGTGTGGTCTTATATGTATTACTGCAGTGTTCATTGATCATTATGCTTCCGATTTATAGCTTGTTCAGGTTACAATTGAGGCTTAGCGCGTATACGAGGGGTATTTTACCTCGCGTATATGCGTCGCCATAACGTCTCCGTATCTTTAAGATCGGGGCGTTACAACAGGCTTCCATACCTGTCATTGTTCGAGAATTAGACATGGAATCTCAACAAGACAATGTTGAATAACTCCCCACTCAAGCTGAGGTAATTATTCTTGAAGAACAAACTCAACAACTTCAAGAACAAATGCCACTAAGGAGATCCATAAGAGAGAGGAGAAATGCTATTCCATATGACTATATAGTATTTCTCCAAGAACATTGAAATACACCTAGAGGGGGTTGAATAGGTGTACTAGCTAATTTAGGACAAATGATTCGAAATTAAAAATTTAATTGCAAACACACTATGTGTAACCAAGAGTGAGTCTGAATTCCCTGTGAAGGGCTATGGAACTACCCTTTAGATTCCTCCAGACTAAGAGTTGAGGTGCTTTAATAAGCTCCCTTGGTTGAATACAAGTGTGGGCATACACAAACTATATCTAACATATGAATATGAATAATGTAAAGCAATGCAAGAAATAAAGAGAGATAGAGTTGAGAGATGTGGATCAAATGCAAACATCGAGACATGTTTCGAGATTTGAGCCACTGCTCTACGTTCCCACCTTCACAAAGAAGGATTTTCACTATATCCACGCAGGACCTTCCATAAAGGGACCTCTGAAAATACACCTAGAAGGAGAGTGAATTGGTGTATGGCTAATCTAATGACAAATGACGCGAAATTAAATATTAATTTCAACACACTTAGTGTAACTAAAGAGAGTAGTCGAATTTCTGTTGACGGGCTCTAGACTAACTCCTCTAAATAAGAGTTGAGGTGCTATATGAAGCTCTCTTGGTTCAACACAAGTATAGCACACAATCAATACCAAGCGCATATATGATATGAACAATATGATACAATGCAAGATAAAAGAAAGAGAGTTTAGAGATAGCGGATCAATCGCAAACACCAAGATATGTTTCGAGATTCGAGCCACTGCTCTATGTCCCCGCCTTCATACAGAAGGATTTTCACTATATGTCCACACAGGACCTCCCACACAGAGAACCTCCACTGAGTATTTGGCAAATACAAACTAGGAGTACACAACTCCTCTCTCTAACAAAATAACATCTACACAAGAGGCTAAGTACAACAACAATCACCTCTACACTAGAGGGATAAGGCACTAAGCCAAACTCCAACCATAATCACTTCTTCACAAGAGGGATAACAACAAACCCAAAGCTCAACCTCAATCATCTCTACACAAGAGGGGTGAACACAAACCCAAAGCACAACCTCCTCTACACTTAAACGGATAGGCACAAATCCACAAGCAAAGAAGGATTACAATCTTAGTGATCTCAAAGATCACAAACAATCTTGGTGATCACAATAGACCACAAAATAATTTTTCACAAAAATAAGATCCTATAAGTAGGATAGGGATGATAGCTCAAGTGTGAGGATACAAGGTGTTTGAAAAACAAATCACAAAGAAAAGTATTTGGGAAAAATACAAGAATGAAATAGATATGAAGATCAAAAATAATTTCCCCAAAAACTCTTTTTCTTTGATATTTCTAACCCTTGAAACAAATAAAAGATAACTCTTTTAGCTCAAAAACTCTTCTAAAACTTGCTGAAAAACTCTTATAAGATGGGAAGAGAAGCTCTAAAAATTCTTATTAAAAACAGCCCAAGAGATGAGTATTTATAACTCTCTCCAAAATATAGTTGTTGGCAGTCTAGAATGCCCAGATTGCCCTTCCAGTTAACCACTCGATCGACCAGCCAACGGTCCTTTTTCTGACCGTTGTGCCTCCGGTCGACCACTCGGTCGACCGGACCAAGCCTGTCGGTCGACCGCTCGATCGACCGGCCCTACCCTAGACTTGGGTAGTTTCAGTCGGTCGACCGTCGGGACCGGACCTTCAAGGCTGGTCCTGTGCACGTCTCTCGTGCACATTGGTCGACCGACCCCTGGTCCGGTCGACCACCAGCTGAGTCTGGCTGAAATTCTGGGACTGAAAATTTAGGTTATTTAATACTAATTAAATCCTATAAAATCACATAAATTTCACAAAAATAAGTTCTTATAAAATATTTGAATAACAAATGTGTGTGACCAAAAATCAACATATATTATAAACTATTTGAACTATTTTTGTGATATAGAAATTTGACTTTAAACCGAAAACCGTATTTTTCAAACGTTGGATTTTGAAATGAAAAACCGTTTTTTTCAAAACTTGTATAAATACAAAAATATAATATTGAAACAAATTTTAATCATATTGTATATGGATAGAATCCACTATACATATAAGATATATATCTATATTTTTGACATAAAATCCAAAACCGGTTAGACGAAGAGCCAAACATATTGAAACGTGTGTGTATGTGAACTTGAGCATATCAACAACACTATCTATCTTTAATACAAGATCTAAACAAGCCGAATTTTCTTGTCGATCCTCATCTTCAAGACGACTCGATCCAAACATGATCCAAAAAGCTTGACTCTAACCTAGTGCTAGATGCGATTTTGACGCGCGAGCTCTTGAATCCACATGTTTTTGCTCCAAAAACTCTTTGTTGAAGCTAAACACCTATTAAGATCTTGATCAAATATCTGAGACTAATTAAACACAAGATCATTAGTACTATAACTACATGAGTGAATCATCATCAAAACCAGAGCGATGGGCCTTTGGGCCAACAATCTCCCTTTTTGATGATGACAAAACTCATAGAGTTATATATGCATGGATTAAAGATAAGCTTCATAGAAGCTCCCTCTTAACTCATGTATAGCAATAAACAATAAAGATATTCAATGAAGTGCATAAAGTAAGCAAAACATATATGCATAAATAAAGATACAAGCATGCATATATAAACTCTCCAAATTCTTCTCCACCTTTTTGTCAATTCATCAACAAACGGGCGAAGTATAAACAAGCAATAAAGATATATATATATATATATATATATAGAGAGAGAAATGTAAATCAGCTGACACAGGAGGTAACTCCCTCCTATGTCGCACTCAAAAATCGTATTTTTCGAGTGAATTTTTAAGATCCGACCGCACATTATCATTTTCATATTCTAAGATATACATATATAAAAAATCAACTGATTTGAAGTTCGTTTACTTATTGATCTAATCGTTTCATTTTGTTCTATTGTTAAAAAACCGTTAATGTTTGAACACAAAGAAAATGGAGTAAACAAACTTCAAATCACTTGATTTTTTATATGTGTATATCTTAAAGTATGAAGATGATAATGTGCGGTCGGATCTTGAAAATTCGCTCGGGAAATTGATTTTTGAGTGCGATGTAGGAGAGAGTTGCCTCCTGTGTCAGCTGATTTACATTTCTCTCTCTCTCTCTCTCTCTCTCTCTCTCTATATATATATATATATATATATATATAATATATATATATATATATATATATATATGCGATATGCATTCATGAAGAGGAGAGACGTTAACTCCCCCTGTATACATGCATTACATGAAAAGAGATAACTAAACCCTAATCACATAAAATATAGTATACAATGTATAAGTAGAGATGTTAAGCTCCTCTTACACACGTGTATCACATAAAGAAGAGAGGTCAAGCTTCTCAATATGAGATACACTCAACATGAATTTATATATAGAGGAGATGTCAAGCTCCTCTTGCATATAAGCAATACATATCAAAACATTTTGAAATCACTTTTAAGACAAAATTTTGAATTTTCTTGAAATCAACAAAATAATTTTAATATCAATGAGATCAAATTGTAGTTGACAAAATAAAAGTTGGTACCACTTGAAAATTTTTTTTTTAAAGTACCAATAGATTATACCAATTGAAAAACAAATTTTAGATACCAATAGTAAATTTTGATACCAATTGAAAATGAAACATTGTAAGTTTTTGATACCAATAAAATATCTTGTAAATTTTTGATACTAATGAAAGGTAAAATATGAAGTATATTTTGATACCAATTGAAATACCAATTGAAATGATTACCAATTGAAATATCAATTGAAAATAATGCATAAGCTCATTAAGATACCAATTGCCATTTAAAATTAGGTCAAACTTAGCATAAACATAATTAGTATTTTAGCAATGTAAATATATTGTAAAACAAGCACAATTAAATTTTATATATATATATATATATATATATATATATATAATATATATATATATATATATATATATATATATATATATATATGAAAATGGATATACCAATTTAAATTGTTATTGATTGAAGTTTGAAGCATACATATATAGGAAATACATATGAGTATACAAAGAAAGAATTTTTAGTAGAATCATGTATATCTCATAACTACCTCCCTTTCATGCACATGTTTAAATAGATTTTCAATTTTGAGCATACAATGCATGGTCGCTCATCCAACCGTCCTTTGAATGGTAGGGGTTTTTAAAAATAAGAGTTTGAAAATATTTAACAAGTTTGAAAATCACTACCAATTGAAAAATAAAGACTAGTTTAAGGATAATTTTGAAAACTAGTATGAAATCCTTCAAGTAAGAAATAAAACATGAATAAATCCATGACAAACATGTAAGTCACACGATCATCGACATTTAAATAGCAATAAAACACATATATGCTCATGAAATAAAAAAATCACGAGTAAAAAAAATAATGTGAGTGTAAGAATCATGTAATCAATTAAATCATGAAAATAGGCAATGAAGCTCAATGAGATTTCTTCATAAACATGAAAAATATAAAAAAATTAATATTCATCAAAATAATACAAGTTAAAATGCAAAAATAATCAAAATTAGGCTATACAAGTACATCTAATGGGTACAAATGACCAATTTGACACAAACATATAATAATCAAATGTGGCTCACTAGTTATACAAGTATAAATACAAGTTTTATGAAAACTACATGCAAATAAGTAATCAAAATATGAAGCATAAAAGAAAACATAAACCAATATTATCATTATGTTAAATGCACATGTTTTAGACTAGGATATATACAATAGTTAAATTATAGTGAGAACACAAAAGATTTAAATCCATATGAACATGGGTGTATCTCAAAAGACTATTCATGTATATCACATGTCTAATTTATATTGTATCTAATATAATGAACATTGAAAACTAAGACATGCTAAAAATGAATCAATGAGAGCATGTAAGATAAATGGGAGTTAGAGACAGTTATCAAAACCATTAGGGCTAATCTCTAGATCTCCAAATCATGGTGGTCCTCCCACCAAACTTTCCTTGAAAGTGAAGCATCCAAAAGTGTCACCATTTAGCTCGGAATGCATCCACCATCAAGGCACCAATTCCTCTCACGTTATGTGAGAGTCCACACCTACATCAAATACAATAGGAGTGGATTTTGATACCCATACCTTATTGGGTCCATGGGGGTTAGCACCTTTCCTAACCTAAACAAATTTGTTTGAAATATTTAATCCATCATAATAAAATTTTACAAGGTGGCCCTTATGTCCACAATGTGTACAAGTGCACACATGAGCATACATAGCGTCACGTGTGAGAACATGAGAACCATGTGTATGCCGTGAATGGTGTGCATGAACATGTGGTGCGTGTTTCTTACGAAACATGGATTTCAATTTCTTGTGCTCCATAACACATTGGCTCAAAGTGGAGCCCAAACAATCTACACTTTTCTTCAACACACATATATCATTTTTAATACTTGAAAATAAAGTGAAGCAAATAATATGTTTACCATTAGAAGATGGAGCACTAGAAGTATGACAAACATGAGAAGACAAATCATTCTTCAAAAATTTATTTTCATTTGAAATTAAATCCAACTCTTTTAAAATTAAAGCAATTTTATTTTTCAAAGAATTGTTCTCTTTTAAAAAATATCGAGTTTTGAAGACAAAACCTCATTTTTCTTCAAAACATCATCACAATCATTTTTATTCTTTAAAATTTTATTTTCATTTAGGGCAAGGTCAAGTTGGGATTTTAAGGAGCCCCTTTCACTTGAAATCTTATCTCTCTCTTGGAAAATCATATCAATTTTAGAAGACAAATTTTTATTTTCTTCTTTTAATGCAAAACTTTTCTTTTTCAAAAGTTTATATTTTTCAAGCAAGTTTTCACGAAATAATGAAAGTTCTTCATTTAAAGCATCGACATCCATATAGTCATCACCTGAAGAACTAGCTCTTTCATCTAGTTGAGTTTCTGAATGTACCTCAAGGGAGTAATTCCCTTGGACCATGTGCAAGCTTATTCGGACTCATTTTCACAAGATTTCTTCTCCACATAGTTTGTCATTTGAAGCTTAGGAGAAGTCAATGTGTTCCATACTGCAAAAGCGGAATCACAATTAGAAACCATAGAAAGATAATCTTTTCTACGAGTGTGCTTAAGTGCCTCTAAGGCTTGTGCATTGGCTTCTATATGCTTGTCTTTACCATGATAAGATTTCTTGATAGTGGCAAGAAAAACATGCATTCCTAAGGTTTAAGGTACATACTCATCTTATATTTCCACATGTCAATGTTCGTAACATCATACATGGGAGGGGTCATGAAATCCATGAGAGTATAAACTATATGTGTGCAAATGCAAATCAAGATTAGCTAACCAAGATCTCACTCCTAGGTGGTTAAACCTAATACAGAAGCATAGCCTCTGATACTAATTGAAAATACACCTAGAGGGAGGTGAATAGGTGTATGGCTAATCTAAAGACAAATGATGAGGAATTAAATATTAATTGCAACACACTTAGTATAACCAAATAGTGTAGCCGAATTTCCCGTGACGGGCTATGGACTAACTCCTCTAGATTCCTTTAAAGTATGGCACACAATCAATATCAAGTACATATGTGATATGAACAATATGATGCAATGCAAGATATAAGAGAGAGTTTAGAGATAGTGGATCAATCGCAAACACCAAGATATGTTTCGAGTTTTGAGCCACTGCTCTACGTTCCTGCCTTCACACATAAGAATTTCCACTATATGTCCATACAGGACCCCCACACAGAGAACCTCCATTGAGGATTTAGCAAATACAAATTAGGAGTACACAACTCTTCTCTCCAACAAAACAACCTCTACACAAGAGGCTAGGTACAAAATAATCTCTTCTACACTAGAGGGATATGGCACTAAGCCAAACTCCAACCACAATCACCTCTTCACAAGAGGGATAACAACAAACCCAATGCTCAACCTTAATCACCCTACACAAGAGGGATGAACACAAACCCAAAGCACAACCACCTCTACACTTAGAGGGATAGGCACAAAGCCACAAGAAAAAAAGGATTACAATCTTGGTGATCTCAAAGACCACAAACAACCTTGGTGATCATAATAGACCACAAACTAATTTTTTCACAAAAATAAGATCCTATAGTTAGAATAGAGATGATAGCTCAAGTGTGAGAATACAAGGTATTTAAAAAATAAATCACAAAGAAAAACACTTGGAAAAAATATAAGAATGAAATAAATATGAAGATCAAAAATAATTTCCCCAAAGACTCTCTTTTTCTTTGATTTTTTCAACTTTTGAAAACAAATAAAAGATAAATCTTTTAGCTCAAAAACTCTTCTAAAACTTGCTGAAAAACTCTTATAAGATGGGAAGATAATCTCTAAAAATTCTTGTTAAAAACAGCCCAAGAGATGGATATTTATAACCCTCTCCAAAATATAGCCGTTGGCAGTCTGGAATGCCCAGATTGCCCTTCCGGTCGACCGTCCGGTCGACTGGCCAACAGTCATTTTTCTGACTGTTGTGCCCCCGGTCGACCGCCCGGCCGACCGGGCCAAGCCTGTCGGTGGACCACCCGGTCGACCGCCCGGCCGAGACTTCGGTAGTTTCAGTCGGTCGACCGTCCGGTCGACCGGCCTTCAAGACTGGTCCTGTGCATGTCTCTCGTGCACGTCGGTTGACCGATCTGGTCGACCGACCCCTGGTCTGGTCGACTGTCAGCTTAATCTGGCTGAAATTCTAAGACTGAAAACTTAGGTTATTTAATACCAATTAAATCCCATAAAATCACATAAATTCTACAAAAATAAGTTCTTGTAAAATTTTTGAAAAACAAATGTGTGTGACAAAAAATCAGCACATATTATAAACTATTTGAACTATTTTTGTGATATAGAAATTTGGTTTTAAATCGAAAATCGTATTTTTCAAAACTTGAATTTTAAAATGAAAAACCGTTTTCTCTAAAACTTGTATAAATATAAAAACATGATATTAAAAAAATTTTGAAGCATATTATATATGGATAGAATCCAATATACATATAAGATATATATCTATGTTTTTGACATGAAATCCAAAACCGATTAAACGAAGAGCCAAACATATTGAAACTTATGTGTGTATGTGAACTTGAGCATGTCAACACTATCTATCTTTAATACAAGATATAAACAAATCGAAGTCTTCTTGTCAATCCTCATCTTCAAGATGACTCGATCTAAATACGATCCAAAGAGTATGACTCCAACCGAATGCTAGATGTGATCTTGACACGCGATCTCTTGAATCCACATGTGTTAGCTCCCAAAACTCCTTTGTTGAAGCTAAACACCTACTAAGATCTTGATCAAATATCTGAGGCTAATTAAACATAAGATCATTAGTACTATAACTACATGAGTTAATTATCATCAAAACTAGAGCGATGGGCCTTCAAGCTAACAACCTCCACTGAGGAATTACAATTACAACTGGGAGTACCCAACTCCTCTCTCTCAAACACAAAACCTTTACATAAGAGGTGGACGCTAAGCTAAGCACAAAGCAAAGGAAAACACACTTGGTGATCACAAAGATCACAAACAATCTCTCTTAGTGATCTTGAAAGATCACAAACAATTTTTCTCACAAAATCAAAATCTTGTAGATAGGTATAGAATTGATAGCTCAAGTGTGAGAAAACAATGTACTTTGAAAAAGAAATAATAAAGAAAACACTTGAAAAAAAACTCTAGAAATGATAGAGAGATTTTGGACAAGAACTAGAATCCCAAAACATGTTTTCTTTAATTTTTCAAAAACTTTAAAACAAAATAAAGATGAGCATTTCTGGCTCACAAACTTCTTTTAAAACTTTGCTGAAATACTTGAGAAGTGGGAAATTTTTGCTTTTTAAAATCTTGGTGAAAACAGTCCTCACGGACCCATATTTATAGGGCCTTGAAAAACTAACCGTTGGGGTTCGGAACTAGGCCAGATTGGCCCGTTGGTCGACTGCCCTATCCACTAGCCAACGGCCAGATTTTTGACCATTAGGCACTGTCGGTCGACTACCCGGTCGACCGACCCCATGGCATAATGGCCTGTCGGACGATCGCTCGGTCGACCGGGCCCTACCCGAAAGTTGGGTAGTGTCACTCGGTCGACTGCACGGTCGACTAGCCACAAAGGCCAAAGCCTTGTGCATGTTTGTGCACATTGGTCGATTGACCGGTCGACTGAGCTCTGGTCCGGTCGTCCGTTCGGTGACCGCTAGAAGGCTTAGGCTAGGGTTTAGGGTTTAAAAACATGGTCTTTTAAATACCCATAAAATCTCATAAAATCACATAAAATCCATAAATAAATTCTTATAAATATTTGAAGAACAAATATGTGTGACTAAAATTCAATACATATTTCAGACAATTTGACCTATTTTTGTGATATAGAAATTAAGCTTTAAAATAAAACTGGTATTTTTCAAAACCTGATTTTGAAAAGAAAATCTGTTTTCTCAAAAGCTGTATAAATACAAAACATGATATAGAAACACTTTTGAAGCATATTGTGTATGGATAGAATCCAATACACATATAAAAGATATATCTATGTTTTTGACATAAAATCTCAAAACTAAGTTTTGTTAAAAACAAAACTTGAAACCATGAACTAGATATACATCAAAGTAAGTTTCAAAACATTATGAACCAAAACAAGCTATATGAATGAATCCACTATATATATAAACCATGTAAACTACTTTATATGAAATCTATTCATGAAAACAAAGATATGTTCTTGAAATTTCAAAACAGTTAAACCGAAATCAAGAACTATTTATCTTGTGTGTGTATACTTGAGCATATCAAGACTAAATATCTTTACACAAGATCTAAAAACAAAACAAAACAAATTAAAGTCTTCTTGTAGAATTCCTTCTCTAAGTCGACTCGATCACTCGATCCATAGGGCTTGACTCCATCCGAGTGCTAGATGTGACCACCTACTAAGATCTTGATTAATATCTAAAACTTATTAAATACCAGATCATTAGTAAACTAGCCCTCATAAGTTAATCATCATCAAAACTAAGGTGAAAGGCTTCCGGGCCAACAATCTTCCCCTTTTTGATGATGAGAAAACTTATAAGGTTATATATCATTGATTAAGGTTAAGCTTCATAAAAGCTCCCCCTTAACTTATGCATACCAATAAAACAAGTAGATATTCAATGTAGCTCAAGATATCAATAAAAAAATAAGATATATATATATATATATATATATATATATATATATATATATATATATATATATATATATATATATATATATATATATATATATATATATATATGCATAAACACTAAATAAAACATGCATATATAATCATAAATCCTTCTCCCCCTTTTTGTCACTCATCAACAAAGGGGTGAAGACATGGAAACAAAACCAATAAACATAATTTAAAACTAAAATTTTAATACTAATAAAAATAATCAATTGAAAAAATTAATTGAAAAAAACAATCTTTTTTATCAATTGAAAATTAAACATTCTTTTTATGAATTGATTCCAATAGAAGGACATGATATCAATTGAAAGTAAAAACTAAAAAAAATTAGGTAAATACTAAAACTATTTTGCAATAAAGATACCAAATTGAGAATAATGTTAATTTAAGATTAGTAATACCAATATTGAAAATGTTAGCATATATCAAAACGAAATATTTTTTATCATAAAGAGTGGGAGTAAGATACCAATTGAAAATAAAACCAATTAAAAGATAAAACAAGAATTTTTCTCTCCCTTTATGAAATACCAATAAAAATAATGCATAAGCTTGTATATGATACCAATTGAAAAACAGTTGATATTAAGGACTGAATCAAGCTTAGTAAGAAATAATTTGTGCTAAAAAAATGTATGGCATATATGTTTAAAATACAAGAAAACATCTATATGTATATATCAGAACAATATAATTTCAATTTAGATATGATCCATACATATAGAAAACATGAGTATACAAAATGAATTCTCATTAAAAATATGTATAACTTATAACTACCACTCTAACCATGCACATGTTTAAAAGTTTAAGAGCATACAAGGCATGGTTACCCATCTAACCGCCCTTAGATGATAAGATTTTTAAAAAATAGGATTTGCATATTTTGAAAATCACTACAACTGAAGAATATAGAACTAATTTAAAGTAATTTTTAAAATTAATTCGAAGTCCTTCAAGTAAGGAATAAAACAGAAATGTATCCATCAAATATGAAAATTATACGAGAATCGACACTCAAAAAGCAATAAAGCATATATAGACTCATGAAACAAAAAAAATTATGAGTAAACACCAAACATAGAGTGTAAGAATCATGTAATCAACAAAATCATGGAGATAAGATAATGAAGCTTAATCAATGAAAATCCCTTTTAATAATCATGAAATAATGAAAATTTTAATTTTCATTAAAGCTAAACAAACTTCAAGATATATGTATGTTTTGTCGAAACTAAAAGTATACATAAATATCCCAAACATAAATGAATCCAGAAAAAATATTGCATGAAAAGAAAGTTACTCTAGGATAGACATGTAAATCTATTAGTTTTAGACAAAATTAACATATACATGAAGTTAAACATATTTCTATGAAAACATGTACAGAAATAGGGAATACAGGTTAAAATGCAAAAATCATCAAAACAAGGTACACAAGTACATCTAATGGGTACAGATGAGAAATAAAGCACAAACACATAATAATCAAATGTGGCTCACTAGTTGTACAAGTATAAACACAAGTCTTAACAAAATTTACATTTAAACATGTAGTTAACACATGAAGCACAAAAACAGACATGAACATTAGGCTAAATGCACGTGCTATTAGAAATAGGATATACATATTAATTAAACAATAGCGAGAACACAAAAATATAAATTCATATGAATATGGGTGTATCTCAAAGACTATCTATGTACATCACAAGTTTGATAGGCATTGCATTTAAACATAATGAGCATGAAAACTAGTAATGCTAAAATATCAATATTAATGCATAAACAAAATAAGGAGTTAGAGCTAGTTACCAAAACTAATAAAACTAGTTTCTAGGTCTTCAAACATGATGGTTCTCCCACCTAAACATCCTTATCCATAAGGCTCAGATCGCATCCACCAATAAGGCACCAGTGCCCTTATGTCATGTGAGAGCCCATACCAACAACAAATGAAATAGGGGTGGATTTGGTACTCACACTTTCTTGGGTCCATAAGGGTTAGCACATTTTCTAGCCCAAATAAACTTATTTGTAAAATTTAAATTGTGTAGTCTATCATAACAAATTTCTACAAGGTAGTCGTACGTCCACAACGTGTATAAGTGTACACATTAGCATACATATAATCATGGGTGTGAGCATGATGAACTGTGTATGCCGCAAATGGTGTGCATGCATAGGTGGAGCATGTTTCTTGCGAAATATGGATTCCAATTTTTGTGATCTATAGCACATTGGCTCAAAGTGGAGCCCAAACAAACTACACTTTTCTTCAACACACAAATATCATTTTCAATAATTGAAAAAGAAGTGGAGCAAGAATTCTTATCAATAGGAGTTATAACAATAGAATCATAACAAGAATGAAAAAAAGTCATTTTTCAAAGAAGTATTTTCCTTTGAAACAAAATCAATTCTTTTGAAATTGAAATAATTTTATTTTTCAAAGAATCATTTTCTTTTAAAACAAAATTAAGTTTTGAAGTCAAAACATCATTATTCTTCAAAACAATATCAAAATCATTTTTATTCTTTAAAATTTTATTTTCTTTTTAAACAAGACTTAGTTGAACTTTTAATGAGTCCCTCTCATTTGAAATCTCAACTCTTTCTTGCAAAACCAAATCAAGTTTTGAAAATAAAGTTTTATTTTCTTCTTTTAATTCAAAACTCTTGCTTTTCAAAAGTTTGTATTTTGAAAGCAAGTTTTCACAAAATATGGATAGTTCTTCATTTAAAGCATATGCATTTATAGCATTATCATCACATGAAGAAGTAGCAATATCATCTAGTTGAGTGTTCAAAATTACCTCAAAGGAGTCATTCCCTTGGATCATAAAGTAAGCTTGATTGGACTCATCTCCACTAGATTCTTTCTCCACATACTTTGTCATTTGTTGCTCGAGAGAAATCAATGTGTTTCATACTGCAAAAGCGGAATCACAATGAGAAACAATAGAAAGATGATCTTTGCTAAGTGTTTGTTTAAGTGCATCTATGGCTTGTGTATTAGCCCCAAAATACTTGTCATTACCAAAATGTGATTTCTTGATAGTGTCAAGGTACACATGCAATTCTAGGGCTTTAAGATATGCACTCATCTTAAACTTCCACATGTCAATGTTGGAAACATCATAAATGAGAGGGGGAAGAAAATCCAAGAGTGAATAAACTATATGTGTCCAATACAATACTAGATTAGCTATCCAAGGATCTCACTCCTTGGTGGTTAAACTGAATATCAGGAGTGTAGGCTCTGATACCAATTGAAATGCACTTAGAGGGGGTGAATAGGTGTACTAGATAATCTATGGCAAATGATGCGGAATTAAAAACTTAATTGCAAACCACTATGTGTAATCAAGAGTGAGCCTAAATTTTCTATGAAGGGCTCTAAAATTACTCCTCTAGATTCCTCTAAACTAAGAGTTGAGGTACTTTAATAAGCTCTCTTGGTTGAACACAGATGTGGGCACACACAAACTATATCTAGAATATGAATATGAACAGTGTAAAGGAATGCAAGATATGAAGAGAGATAGAGTTGAGAGATAGTAGATCAAACGCAAACACCGAGTTATGTTTCGAGGTTCGAGCCATTGCTCTACGTCCTCGCCCTCACACAGAAGGATTTTCACAATGTCCACACAAGACCTTCCACAAAGGGACCTCCACTGAGAAATTACAATTATAACCAGGATTACCTAACTCCTCTCTCTCAGACATAAAACCTCTATACAAGAGGTGGGCACTAAGCCAAGCACAAAGTAAAGAAAAATACACTTGGTGATCACAAAGATCACAAACAATCTCTCTTGGTGATCTTAAAAGATCACAAACAATTTTTCTCACAAAAATAAGATCCCATAGATAGGTATAGAATTGATAGATCAAGTGTGAGAAAATAAAGTATTTTGGAAAACAATAACAAAGACAACACTTGAAAAAATCTCTAGAAATGATATGAAAATTTTGGACAAGAACTAGAATCCCAAAACTTGTTTTCTTTTGATTTTCCAAAAACTTTTAAACAAAATAAGATGAGATTTTTGGCTCAAAAACTTCTTTTAAAACTTTGCTTAAAATATTTAGAAAGTGGAAAAATTTTGTTTATAAAAATCTTGGTGAAAATAACCCTCAAGGACCCATATGTATAGGGCCTTGAAAAACTAGCCGTTGGGGTTCAGAACCAGGCCAGATTGGTCTGTCGGTCGACTGCCCGGTCGACCGGCCAACGATCAGATTTTTGACCATTAGGCACTGTCAGTCGACTGCCCAGTTGATCGGCCCCATGGCACAATGGCCTGTCAAACGACCGCCCGGTCGACCGGGCCCTACCGAGAGTTGGGTAGTGCCAGTCGGTCGACCACACTGTCGACCGACCACAAAGGCCAAAGCCTTGTGCATGTTTGTACACATTGGTCGACTGACCGGTCGACCGAGCTCTAGTCCGGTCAACCGGTTCGTCGACCGCCAGAAAGCTCAGGTTAGGGCTTTAGGGTTTGAAAACATGGTCTTTAAATAACCATAAAATCACATAAAATCTACAAAAATAAGTTCTTATAAATATTTAAAGAACAAATATGTGTGACTAAAATTCAACACATATTTTAGACAATTTGAACTATTTTTGTGATATAAAAATTAAGCTTTAAAACAAAACCGGTATTTTTCAAAACTTGAATTTTGAAATGAAAATTCGTTTTCTCAAAAACTTGTATAAATACAAAAGCATGATATAGAAACACTTTTGAAGCATATTTTGTATGGATAAAATTCAATACACATATAAAAGATATATCTATATTTTGACATAAAATCTCAAAACTAAGTTTTGTTAAAAAGAAAACTGAAAACCATGAACTAGATATACATTAAAGTAAGTTTCTAAACATTATGAATCAAACAATGTATATGGATGAATCCACTATACATATAAATCATGTAAACTACTTTAGATGAAATTTATTTATGAAAACAAAAGATATGTTGTTGAAATTCTAAAACGGTTAGACCGAAGTCAAAAACTATTTATCTTGTATGTGTGTATATTTGAGCATATCATGACTAATTATCTTTACACAATATCTAAAATCAAAACAAAACTAAACAAACTGAAATCTTCTTGTAGAACTCCTTTTTCAAGCCGACTCGATCTAAACTCGATCCATAAAGCTTGACTCCATCTGAGTGCTAGACGCGACCTTGACGTGTGAGCTCTTGAATCATCATGAGTTAGCTTTAAAACTTGACTTTGAATCCTTTGTTGAAGCTAAACACTTACTAAGATCTTGATCAACATCTGAAACTTATTAAACACAAGATCATTAGTAAACTAACCTTCATAAGTTAGTCATCATCAAAACTAAGGTGAAAGGCCTCTTGGCCAACAAACATGAGGTCACTGACGGATTGGTGGAAGGTGATTCAATCAACTTTCATCAAGTCATGCAGGATTTTAACTCTCAAAAATGGATAGATGCTATGAATGAAGAGTATAAGTTTATGCAAGACAATCAAGCTTGGGATCTTGTTCTATTACCTGAAGGTAAGAAGCTCATTGGTTGCAAATAGATATTTAAAATTGAAAGAGATTCACAAGGTAATATGGAGAAATATAAGGCTCGTCTTGTAGCTAGAGGCTTTACTCAAAGGGAAGGCATTGAATTCACAGAGACTTTCTCTCCGGTTTCATCGAAAGACTCTTTTAGGACAATTATGCTTCTTGTTACACATTTTGACTTTGAGTTACATCAGATGGATGTTAAGACAGTCTTTCTCAATGGTGACATTGATGAAACTATATATATGGTGAAGCCAGAAAACTTTATGTCTAGAGACCCAAAAAGTATGGTTTGCAAATTAAAGAAATTCATTTATAGACTCAAGCAAGCTTCCCGTCAATGGTACTACAAGTTTCATCAAGTAGTTGTCTCATTTGGTTTCAAGACAAATGCTGTTGAAGATTGTGTGTATCATAAGTTCAGTAAGAGTAAGCATACATTCTTGATTTTGTATGTTGATGACATACTCCTAGCTACTAATGATAAGGAAATTTTGCACGAAACTATGAGATTTCTATCGAAGAAATTTGATATGAAAGATCTTGGTGAGGCGTCTTTTGTTTTAGAAATCCAGATATACAGATATTGCCCTCGAGGTATTCTTAAATTATTACAAAAGACCTACATAGAAAAGGTGCTTGAAAGATGTAGTATGCAAGATTGTAAACGGGAGACAGTCACAAAAGGTGATAAATTCAGTCTAAATCAATGCCCTAAGAATGATCTTAAAGTTAAAGAAATGCAGAAGATTCCCTATGCTTCAGCTATAGGGAGTCTAATGTATGCTCAGATTTGCACACATTCAGATATAGCATTCATTGTTAGAATGCTAGGCAGATATTTAAGTAACTCTGAGATGGATCACTGGAGAGCAGCCAAAAGGGTCTTCAGATATTTACAGAGAACTAAGGATTACATGCTCACACACAAGAAGTCAGATCAGATAGAGATCATTGGGTATTCGGATTCTGACTTTGCTGGATGTTAAGACAGTAGAAGATCTACATTGGGCTATATTTATCTGTTAGCTGGAGGAGCTATTTTATGGAAGAGTCCTAAGCAAACACTCACAGCTTCCTCCACCATGGCAGCAGAATTTGTAGCATGTTATGAGGCATCCAACCATGGATTATGGCTGCGAAATTTTTTCACTGGGCTGCGCATTCTGAGTGGTAATAAAAGACCTCTAAAGTTATATTGTGATAATAAATCAGCAGTTTTATATTCCAATAACAACAGGAGCTTGTTCATGTAAAAATACATTGACATAAAATTCTTGATTGTGAAGGAAAGGGTACAGAGTGGACAGATTTTCATAAAGCACATTGAGACAACTCCATGATTGTGGATCCGCTTACTAAAGGATTAACACTGAAGGTCTTTCATGAGCACACTGCTTCTATATGTGTTATACATTTAAAGATACCATAGTTTAGTGGGAGTTTGTATATATGTTTTATTGCTCTATTTTGTATTTTGGACACCTTTTGTGCATTTGGATATTTTCTACAGAAATAAAGTATTTAGTTTATACACTCTATTTTATTATGTTAAAGTTTGATCTTAATAAAGTTTAAGGGAGGACCAGTTGGAAATAGGCATGTTCTGATCACTTTACATGTAATTTTCATGCTACACATCCATGATTGATCTATATCATTTGGTTATATTCGCATATGTGATTATTGGTGGTTTTAGTTACGCTAAATGTAACGAAAATTCCTTTAGTCCTATATCAGTATAGTTAATGGACATGATTGTTAAGAATACTTAATTATATGATAACAATATTTTAAGCTCATAAAGTGTACACATTTATAAGGTAACATATGTGGCCCAAATGAGAGATTGCTGGAAATAATTCAACATGTGAATTTAATGTGTATGACTATGTTAAACTAGAGTCCAAATAGTTTGTGATCTAATAAAGTTAATAATTGGACTAATACATATTAAATTGTTATGGATTTAATGTGTAGAGATAATTATATAATTTCTAATTTGATGAAGGGCCAAATTGGAAAAAAGAATAACTGATAGAATCAATTATTATTTAAGAATCATGGTCCCCAAAAGAACGTATTTTCTTCTTCTCTTCGAGATCCCTTCAAGGGAGAGAAAACTCAGAGGAATACAGATCAATTGGAAGGCCTTCTCCATCCCAACAATTCAAGAAATTCAATCATGGATCAAGGTATGCTTCCGCTCTTATTATTTTAATCTTCTTATATTTTTAAATTTTCATGGAGACTAGATCTATATTTTAGAGTTTGATCTATGTTAAAGATAAAGTTATGATTTTGGTCTTGTTTATTTTAAGGATTTGTTTATTCTAAAGATGATGATTGTAGATCGAATTCTTTTATTTAATTCACGTTCAAACAGTTTCTTCTCCACTGTGTGGCATCAATCCTTTCTAATCCAAGGCTATTGCAAAGAGAGAGGGGAATCGATCTTTAAGAAGTATATCCAAATACCAACAGTCCATCCAAAAGTGGTTAAATAGAATATATAATTTCAACTTGAAAAAGGTTCAGAAATTTGGCAATTCCTTTCTAAAGGTTGAAATGCCCTCTAGGTTCAACTTGAAATCCCCGCGCCTCGCCCTTCTTCAACTATTGTAAAGCTGTAAGAGGCCAATCCACCCTTCAAAAGTGCTAAATCTTCCACCACAATTGCACAAGAGAGCCAAGTTCGTATGCTAAAGGTCAAGGATGCTTTATTGCTTAGGCCCTCAAATTCCTCTCTCACGAAGATAGTTTTTCACCTCACTAGGTGGAAGGGAGCCTTTCTGATTATCTGCACATCCTTACTTACTAAAGGAAACGACTTCGCATCCAATCGATTCGATGAAATACCACGACAAAGAACTCGTAGAAAAACATATCGTAGATGGGGAGAATAGATAGAGCCAATCCTCCCCAACAATAACATCTTACATTTTCACCCAGTTAGCATTTTTTCGGTCTTGTCAGTGACAGGATGCCGATTGCTTTTCTCAAGTTTACCAGGCAGCACTTAATGGAGAGAACTTCAAGTTTATAGCTCACAACATCAGCAAGTTTTTCGATAGAGTCTGAAGACATAGCAAGAAGAATGATACTAGTATTGGGAAAGTTGACACTTATAGCTTAGACTTCAAAACAATATAGGATAATCTTTATGCTGAGAATTTCACGAAGCTAGTTTTTACAAAAAACTAGGATATCATCAACATATTGAAATAATGATAGCTTCCCTTCTCGTTTCGTCTGCGTAGACCTTGAAGCAAACCCAGATTCTCGCATTGGTCGATCCGATATGTCGGCTACTATTAATAAAAAAAAAAAAAAGAAGTGGAGACAGAGGGTCTTCTTGTTTAAGACCCCTTCGGTATTGAATATGGCGACATCGACTGCCATTGGTGAGGATAGAGGTTTAGCTGATTATAAGACATTAGTTAATCTAACTAATTTATCTCTCCCCTAATCCTTTCCTCACTTTGCTTCCAAGAGAATATCTCTGTCTATTTTGTAATAAGCTTTTTCAAAGTCGAATTTCAGGAGGAATCCACTGTTATGCTGTCGCAGCCTAGAATGAGTTCATGTCCACGATTTGTCATCAAATCCTAATATATGAGTGCTTTCAACAGAACTAAAAAACCAAGGGGCTTTTTGCTGGGTTACAACAGAAAGGGAGTTTTTTTACGAAACAATGATAGTAGCAGGTTAGTTTTCTTCAAGTTACCATCATTTTTAAGTTGAAAATAGTGATATGCAAATGACGTTTTGCAATCCTATGCAAATGACGTTTTGCAATCCGATAACTGGAGGGTTTTTAAATAATTGTTTTAATAGATGTATGGTCTATTTGAATAAAAACAGATTTATCTCTGAATGGGAGTTGAATGAGAAGAAGGAGAAGTGCTAGGTTTTAATGCAAAAAGAAAAAGATGCAAAGAGATGAGACGTAGAAGAAGTGTTAATTTCTAATGAAGAGAGTTTTTGTAGTTAAGTCTCTTAATTCTGAAATACAAACTTGAGAACGCTGTAGCTAGCTTTTCCCAAAGTTAAATTTAAATCTTCCTTTGAAAGATATAGGCAGAAGAGTTTTTTCATATCTTCCATATGTGAAACAAAGAAAAAATTATGAGTCTAAAATAAGGGGATTTTGTTACAACCCCTATGTTAAATTGTAATTAGGAAAAAAAACTCATGCGGATATTTTATTTCGCTTAAATCACCTCTTTTTAAACCAACCATGTGCGCTCATGTGTCAAACTCTGAAGCGCTACTCAAGGGCGAAGGACATAAGCACCCTGTAGTAATCGCTTAAAAAAAAAAAAAAAAAAAACAGAACGCTTCGGAAATGCAGATTGTTGGTATATAGAGAATTGTAATTATGATCGCAGTCCTAAAAAATACTCTATTTCTGAGTCTTTATTAGAACTACGATCATAACACAGTTCTCACAAAAATCTCATATTTTTTAAGTTTTTGTAGGGCTGTGACTATATCGCAGTACTCAAAAAAATATCTTATTTTTGAGTCTTTATAAGGATTGCCATTATGATCATTGTCCTCACAAAAATACTTTGTTTTTGACTCTTTATTAGAATCGTCATGATCGCAATCCTCACAAAAGCAATGATAACCGTACCCATAAAAAAAATCCTATTCTTAGTTACATTACTCTATTCAAAAACGAGACCATAACCCCTTCTTCAAGCTTCCAAACAAAAAAATACAAAAAAAATTGTTTTTTAATAAAAGAAAATAATAAACCCTAGTCCTTTCTTTTTGCCTTTTACATAAAAATAACACCAGTATTAATGATCGATATACAATCCAAGTCCCCAATCCATGAATCTGACTCTCCCTGCTATGTTGTAACGCCCCGATCCTGCGGGTACAGAGATTGTTATTGCGACGTATATACGTAGGTTGAAAATACCCTCACATATATACGCTAAGCATCAATACAGTTAAGAATCAGAGTACAAAAGTACGTAGATTCTAATATATGAGTACAATTACTAAGTTATCAAAGGATGTGACACAATATTATAAGAATATTACATCACCGATAAGCGCAAATATGAGAATACAAAAAGAGATACAAATATGAATAATATAAAAGATGCTTACAAGTTATAAAAGGAAAACTCGAGGGCCGAGCAGGGGGCCGAGAAGGATAGGGCCTCGGATTGGTCTACCGCTGATCCACGATACTACCGCTGCACACTTTGATCAACAGGAAGTCTATCACGGTCCAAACTCTGAGATCTAGACATGCAGATCCAGGAGAGTCAGAACTTCCCAACGAGTGGTGTGGTGAATGCCAAGTGACGAGCTGGGACAAGCACGCGTGTATCGATAAATCTGAATCAAAAGAGCATGTATTAAAACCGTGTCGTGAGAACAGGCATACAGGAGCAGGCAATAAGACATCAAGTGAGGTAAATGTAGTAAAACAAGTTGTTCCATATACTAAGAAAACATCATAAAATCGATAGAAAACCAAATAAATCAATAATACTGAATACAAGCAAAATCAGTCGTACAAGCGCAGATTATAGCTTCATAGGACTAGTAGATCGAAGAAATAATTCAAATAAGGAAACCCTTATCTATATACCCTATGTCTCATGTCACTGTAGCCTGAGTTCACACAACCCGCATTGCAAAACGAACAACGAATTGTTAATTAATATCTTTTATTATTACTCGTCCAACTCATATATCTAGGTATATTTCCTGACATACGACTCAATGCACATACATTCATATATGAGTAAGTCGAGGTTGGTTATTGGAAACTGATGATAAAACCTACAAATTATGTTTACAATGGGTTTCGTGCATATCCTAAACAATGACCCAATAATCTGACATTTAGCCAGGCTCGTGCCGCTAATCACTCAAGATGGACTGATTACAATAGTCGAGTGTAAGAACTACCCCGCCCGGAATACCTGGGGGCCCTCAGGTAGAACCTCAAGATTTTAGTTGCACAACGTCCCTATACCACAGTAAACAAAACATAATTGAAGTCCATCAGTTTTCCCCTCACCTGATATAAGTTGTCTTTTTTATAGTTTATTATGTAATTATCAATTTATGAGAGTAGCAGGAGTAGGATAGGTTCACGAATTCAAGAGTACAAGAGTACATGTATAACAGGAGTACATGAGTACTAGGGATACAAGTCACTGTATATAATACAAGATAATAGGCACAGGATTTCCGTAAATGTGATAATCACAGGTCAAGTGTTAACATGACAGGTGGCAGGTGATAAGTGATATCATAATAAGGGCAGGTGTCAAGTAGTAGCATGCCAGGTGTCAAGTGATATAGAGGTGTCAGGTAATAGCTTGTAGAGGTCAGGTAATAGTACGACAAGTGTTAGCACGTCAAGAGAAAACCTGTCAAGTGATAGCATAACAGCCAAGCACAATCAATCAGAGCTTAAGTAAAGCTAGAGCAAAGCTAACGTACAACACTAAACACTATCACATTCGGCGTGATTACTGCTCCCGGTACGGTTAAGGCACTCTGTGGTGGCGGGTGAACCGCTCCGCATCACCGTGATGAAGCTGTACTCACGGCGTAACTACACTCAGATGGAGTCAGCTGTAAAACGTTGTGTGCTAGGCTCGCCTACTAGGCAGAGTTAAAAGACCTGACAGTCTAAACGCGCTCCCTCTTTCGAGGAAGTGGGTGACAACTCATAAGGGTTGAAGGGCCAGAAGACCAAGCAGGTACCTGCAGGTGTGTTAGTACCACACAATCATGCATATAAACAGGTAATAATTAGACCATTCATAAAGTGTGTGAGGCTCGAAGGTAGTGTGTATGACCGAAGAGGTGAAGGAAGCCTGGGGTCTAAGTGCACTCGCGGTAGCTACCACGAAACCTATAAGGGTGCAAGGCCTAAAATCTTTTGGGTAGCCATCTCGAGAGTGGGCAGAAACCTAGAGACTGTACAAGCGCACCTGCATGGTTAGTACCAGTACATGCACAGTATAATATCGTCTACACTATTACAAGCATTTGAACACAGGATACAACACATGTCACCAGTGCACATATACAACCCAGTACAAACACACAACAAATACAACACAAACCCAAATGCAATACAAGCTCAACAATGCGAGGGAAAACACTCGCCTAAAATATGAATTTCGAGGAAAACGCCACGGATTCTGGGGTGCTTTGCGCGTGTGAACACCGGGCGAGGAAAACTACCAAGCGAGAGGAGAAGGGGCCTTGGCCCCTTGGTGGCCGACCACCCTAGGCAGGTGCGCTGGCCCTCCTAGGTGGCCGCGGAGGTGGCCTACCCTAGAGGAGGAGAAGAAGCGGAGGGAAAGGTGATGGTGTTGGTGGTGTTGGAGGAGTTGGATTTTGAAGGAGAATGAAAAGAATTTGAAGGAGGTGGTGATTATGGTGATGTTAGAGGTTGGAGTAGTGGTGATGGGGGTGGTGTTGTGATAGTGAGAGTGAAGGTGGTGATGGTAGAAAGAGAAATACAAAAGGTGGTGGTGATGATGGAGTTGTGATGGTGGTGAAAGTGATGTTGGTGAAGATGGTGATACTGTCACCGGAGATATCATCGAAATAGTCGCCGGATACATCGCTGGAGAGGAGATGGTCGGCCTAGGTCTAGGGATGGTGGCCGGCTTAGGAGAAGAGTGGTTGTGGTAATTTTTGTGGAGGAGCTTGTAGGTGGTGGTAGGTTTAAGAGATGGAGATGGATATGGATTTGGAGGATGGAGTTTTGTTGGTTATGGTAAAGTGAGAAGAGATGGACAGGGAAGAAGATGATGGTAAAGTGTTGTAGGTTGTGGTGTTGTTGTGGAGTTGAAGGAGGAAGTTGTAGTTTAGGTTTTTTTTTTTTTTTTTTTATGGAGAAAGGAAGGTTAGAGGAGAAGGTAATGTTGTTTGTTTGGAGTTTGGTATTAAAGGAAAAAGGGAAGGAAAAAGAAGTTAGATTTTTTTTTTTGTGAAATGAAAACGGGAAAAAGAGGCTTGGTCGGCCTAGGTGATGGGAAGAGTGATGAGTGAATTGGGATATTTTGGAGGAGATCTTTTGATGGAAGGAAGTAGAATATTTTAGAAGAAAGTAGAAGTGTTTAGAAGGAAAAAAAGGAAGGGAAAAAAGGAAAAAGTAAAAGAAAAGGAAAAAAAGGAGAAAAAGAACTGGAAGAAAAAGAAGAAATAATTTGAATAGTGGATTCCCCGGGTTCAGTAGCGGATGCGGAAAATTTTCTGAAAAATATCAAAAAAGCCAAAAAATCAAGTATGTCAGAAAAATCCCCAAAAATTCTTAAAAATAAAGAATATTATACTGAAGATAATGGTGAAATCGGATTCAAGAAATTCAATCCTATTTTCAAATTAAAAATTCTGAAATCAATCATCTATACTGGTCGACATCGATTCTGGTTGAATTTTGATAATTTAGAAAAAATCTCAAAAAATGCATTAAGATAATAAATATTATTCTAAGGAATAATGTGAAAGCAGTTTTTAGAAATTTGACTCCGTTTGTAATTTAAAATTCTGAGAATCAATCGGCAGCACCAATCGATACCGGTTTGAAGAATTTACAATTTATATCAGAAAAATTTCACAAAATCATGAAAAATCTAAAATATTGTAAGGCATTGTTTGAAACTGAAATTGATTAAATCTGACTAGTAGAAAGATAAAATCGATTGGTACACTGTGATCGGGTCCCCGATTCAGACTCAAGTTGATTCTGAATTCAAGAATTCGAATCCAAATACCAAACGATGATATAGCTAATCATAAAAAAAAATAAATATGACAAAAATCGAAAGAGTACTATTGAAAATCATAATATGTATCCGAGTACGTATTCCGAGAACAAGGTGTGACATATATGATCGATTTGATTCGATCCCCTCTATCATTCCATGGTGTTGAAGCCGCTCGCGGTGAGACTCACATACAATGAGAAGCACGTTTCTTTCAGGCCAAATGATGAAGAACGTCTAGATTTGAGAAAAATGTAAAAAGATAAACAAAATTATATGAGGAAAAAAAGCAAGTTGATTTTGAGAGAAAGTAGGTGAAATCATTATTTTATTACAATATGCTGACGTGGATGAGGCTGAGGCTAAAAGATTGCACGCCTGAGTTTTTTCTCCATTAGACTGAAAACTAGGAGGCTGGGGCAAAATATTCCTTAAAAATAACTCTAATTTTTTGCTTATTAAATAATTCAAATTTTATATTCAACAAAACATAAAACATAAAATTAGTAAAACCACACTTTAGAAACTGCAACTAAAGATTTGTTAGATATAGTTTGTAAATCTATAACTTGAACTTGAATAAAATTACAGTTTAATTTTTTTTAAGAGCAAAACATAGCTTTTAAATTAACAAAACATAAAACATTAGGGGCTGTTTGTTTCGCGTAAAAGGTCGTAATTCGTAAATGACTTACAACCCAGTTACAACTACGACGTTTGTTTGGACCGTAATTCGTAAAAGACTTACGTAACTCAACTGTCACTCACTTGCAACTCAATTACCACTCACTTACAGTCCAGTTACAGCTAATTTTGTGGTCATGCAAATTTGTATTATTTTTTTATATTAATATTAAATTTTTTAATATTTAACTTTTTTAATATTTATTTTCAATATTAAAACTTTTTAAAACACCAAATAGTTAATTTTGTGGTCAACTTTTTCACTTACGACTTACACATTACGACCACCAAACACCGTAAAATACAATACATTTTCTCACTTATAACTTTATATTACCAACCAAACACCGTAAAACTTACATACATGTAATTCATTTACAACTGTAAAACACTTTATTAATTATAACTTACGAATTACGACTAATTACGACAACCAAAGAGGCTCTTAAACTACAAAAAAACTGCATATAAGGACTTCCCATTTTCTTGCTCCGAAAAAACAGAGCAGTGGGGCTAGCAACCGAATCGCGACGGAACACACAAACAGCTTCCAAACAACGCTACAAAATCCTAAACTGGTGGAGCGGTGCTCCCCCATCAACATCAACCTCGTCACATCCGCTCCAATTTGCTCCTCTCCAATGTATCTACAGTTAATAATTTTTTCTCAAAGAAACAAAACAAGAATTTGTTCAAATTATTTCAATATTTTGTCATTGTCATCGTCACGGTCCCCATTCGCAATCCAGCAGATTTAGCCAGTCAGCGACCAACAAAAGAAAATTCCGTCGATTATTTCAACCAAAAAGGATGCCCATTCAACAGAATATTCTTATTATTCAATTAAAAAAATTTAGAAAAAAAATGAAGAAACAAGAAACCCAAACCTCGGCGACAGACAGCAACCACCATTGCTACAACTCTCTCTCTTCCCTCCTCGTAGCTTTCGAAGATCGAGATGTCCGCAGCAAGCTCAGCCGTCGGATCTTACGCCGCCACCGTCAGATATCGGACGGTCAGGAAGAGGTCGGTGATCGTGCGGTGCTCCGTGGCCGGACACGTGGCGGTGTCGCCGATCCTGACGGAGCTCAAGATGAAGTGCGATACTCCGTTGCCGGTGCTCCGCCACGTGGCGGACGCGATGGAGGCGGACATGAGAGCGGGGCTCGCTGTGGAGGGCGGGAGCGATCTCAAGATGATCCTCAGTTACGTCAACTCTCTTCCCACTGGGTGAGATCTCTATTCTAAATTTCTACTTTGTTTCCTTCTGTAAGTTTATTGATCTTGTTTAACATTTTACTGCTAAATTTGATTTTTTTTATAAATAATGAACATTGTGACTAAGAGAAGAGATCTTTATTCATATGAAATTGAAATGCAATAGTTTGAATTTTGAAAAAGTAGCATTGTATCATATTTCGATGTCTATTATTTTGTCTTGTTTTTGCTTTGATTTAGAATTTTGGAGTAGATTGTTGACTGTATGATGAACACAGACAGTACAATGGATTCATCTGGCAATTTCTTTGATCTTTTTAGATATCTGCGTTGTGAATTAAGTGAAAGTCAAACTTTTTTCAGTTTGAGAAAGTATTTCTTAATGGTCGTTTTCTATGAATATTGTGATTGAGATTATAATTTGAGCAATGTAATTTGGCAAGTAAAAGTTTGTGGATAGCTAAGACATTTAATACCTTTTTCCTTTTTTGAAGACCATAGTGTGTGATGAACAAAATAATTACTTCTTGGAATAACTTATTCACTTTTAGGAACATTGTTGTGCCTATTAGATTGTAACTTAAGGTTTCCTTTGATGAAACTCTTTCTGAAGGAACGAGAAGGGTCTGTTTTATGCACTCGATCTCGGTGGCACAAATTTCCGAGTACTGAGGGTACAATTGGGGGGCAAGGAAAGCCGAGTGATTGATACTGAATTCGAGCAAGTGTCAATTCCTCAAGAACTGATGTGCGGTACTACTGAGGTTGGTTGGTTTTTTCTGTCACATTTTATTTCCCTGGTAAGTGAGGAAGATTTTTGTATTGGGATTTATGTGGTCTTGTGCATATCTGAACACAGGAATTGTTCGACTTTATTGCTTCTGGACTTGCGAGATTCACAGCAAAGGAGAATGGGAGATTTTACCTGCCTCAGGGTAGGAAAGGAGAGATTGGTTTTACATTTTCTTTTCCGGTGAAACAGACTTCTATTGATTCAGGCATTTTGATTAAGTGGACAAAGGGTTTCGCAGTCTCTGGGACGGTGAGGTTGCATTTCTTCTGCAGGAGTCAACATTTTTGGGGGCAATTTAAACACATTTCTTGTAGTCTTATGGCTTGTTCAGAGTATAATTTGCTGTTTAAACCTAGTTAGAGTTTCCTTTCTTCTGATTTTGGCTACATTTCAGTGTATCAGTTTATCTAGGAAATGTTGAGTCTCCATAAGAGTCTGATAATTCCATTAGAAAGCTTGTCAGAACTCAATTTGCTTGTCATCTTACTGTTTATATTTTTATTCTGGATGCGTACTGATATGCATTATGTGATCATATTATCATTATTAATTTAAAGAGAACTTTTGTTCAAAAAGTTTAAAGAGAACTAGGTATTGAACTGCTCTATTTTCTAAAAGAAAAGGAGATTTGAGCTAGTATCTTTTAGAAGCGGATTAAACAATAATTAAATAGAATTTTTCCTTACTAGAAGGATAGATAGGTTAGCATGCAAACATTTTAAATTTATACTGAGATAGATCTTAACTGTACAACTTAGTTTAACGGTATTGTACATTTGCAATAAGAAGTGAAAGCAAACTAGAACAAGTAAAAGACTGAGAACTAGATGGTGGAATTTAGAGGGGCTTGATACCATTAAAGGATAAAATAACAAAACAAGATAGTTGGAATATAGGTAATGAAACTAGTGCCATGTGAAACAATATTTCAAGGAAAGTAGCTAAAGTATTCCTCAGAGAATCTAAAGTGAAGAGATTGCCAACTAAATACAGTTGGGTGATGGAATAAGAAGTTCTGAAAAGGTAACTGAAGCAAAGAAGCCAAGAACTATGTACTTTTGAAATTAAGCAAAGTTAATTATGGAGATTGGCAAAAGTGCATAAATTTTATTTGTGAAAATATGTTAACAAAAAAGGAAAGCTAATAAAGGTGTTGTTACTTGTGAGGCTAGAAAAAAAAAAAATAAACAATTAATAGTTCATGATTGTCTATAAACAGCTTGAAACAAATTAAGAAGATAATGGTGTGCGTATACGCGCACGTACAACAAACAAGACATATACATACACAAACCCGTATAAAGTATATATTACCTTTTTTACAAAATATCTTGAAGCATTTGGATAAATTCTTTATCTTAGAAAAATTGATTCAGATATATTATCTGCTGATGTGCTGCAAAATCATTGCCAAAATATACTACAATTAAACTATGTTGTTAAAACAACCTATTCTTATAAAAACAAATTAGTTTTTCTTATGCAACTATATCAATTCAGCACATTATTCCGTTAAATGAATCAAATCAATATTTCAATCCAGATGCTTTTATATTATTTTAATTATTGACAGTTTGACACATCACTATAATTTAGGATTATCAAGTAAAGTAGCTTGAGAGTATTGTTTATATATACTAAATAGCCAAGGGAAACATTCTTGTTTTCCATCAACGTGAGTAGAAATCTGACGAGGACATCACAACATTTGTTAGATGTTATTCTGCCTTAGTTTATTTTCATTTTAGTTGTTTTCTTTGATTTTGGTTTTAGTATCACATCGGTTATATTGAAAAACTGAACTTTTGTAAAGCCTATAAATAGGCCCCACTCTTCTGTTAATCTGTTATTATTAGACAATGAATGAATTAAAAATTTTCAGTTAAATTTCTTGAGCATGAGTTCTTCAGATCGAGTGTGAAGCTCATGGTGTAAGGGGTGTGAAGCCAAAATTTATCCTTTTTATCTCTTTTTTTTTGAAACTCTAATTCTCCTTCTTATTTCTTTTTCTAAACCCTAGTTTCAAATTTTTAGTTTGAAGGTGATTGTGATCTATTTGTTTTACATCAATTTTGGTATCAGAGCTCCTGGTTTCAATCCCCTTCAAACTTTTCTTCTCCCTTTCCTAAAACTTTGGCCTTTCTTCAAACTTTGATTTGTTCTTCAAAAAAAGAGTTGAAACCCTAGATCTAAATCTCCCCTTTTCTTGTTTCCAAGTTTAGATTTCTAAATTTAACAAAAAAAAAGGGAAACGGAGATCTAGATTTAGATCTACCGCGGCCTCACCTCCACTCCTCTTTGTTCTCGCTGCGACAAGCATCCGCAGCCACCACGGCCGTCTTTCCCTCCTTCCTCCTTCCTCTCATATACATCGACATTACGCTGACAATCACTGATCCTCACCGTGATTCCTGCCGCCAGACATCACTCTGTCTTTAGCCACGACGATGCCGCCACTACCCGCCTCCGTCTCTGGCCAACGCCACTTGAACTTGTCGTTGCCATCACCTCAAGAGATCGAGGGAGTTGGATCGAAATTTTGGATTGACGGTAGAACCTGATCAACCAGACCCGGATCTGCCCGGCTCGCCCGACCCACTAGGCCGTTCAAGACATTTCGAGGTCAAGTCATCTGTTTAAGCCGGCTGACATCATCAGCTCGAGCTGCTGATGTTATCGACTCGACGAGCCGACCTGAGCTGATCCGATCCACGGCTCAGCCCGAGCGGACTCTGAACAGACTCAGCTCAAGTTGAGTTGACTCAGTGAGTTGAGCCGAGTTGACCCAACTCGGTTTGAGTTGACTCACTGAGCCAGCTTAGTTACAACAACAACACAGCATCAACTCTGAGCTCGTTTCAGGCCCAATTTGCACCTGATTTGCGTTGTTTTCATGGCTATTTTCTCTCAGCTCATACTACTGTTGTTCCAGGATCTTGTGCGTGATTTTCAACTCTTGGTTGTGGGCATTTCTTCGAGGAATCCTAGAGAAATTCTGTGTTGAGCGTGAATGAGTCACTCTCTCAGGTGCATTCTAACTTGATCTGAATTATCATTTGCTAAATTACTTGCAATACTAGTGGAATGCAGTGATTTGTTAGTTAATTTGTACGTGCTTCAATCTAGTGTTTTACATTATTGTGTGTTATTCTCATCATTTGTAGGATTGCATTTATCGCATTTAGAACTTGAAACTTTTAGGAAATTTTATTTACCTCATTTTAGTGCGCACATAGTCTTATTTGAGTTAGGAATTTGCATTACATCTGCTTGTTTGCTTGATTTTACATTTGTAGCCATCGTGACTAGTCAATATTGGGCGTTTACTAGAGGTGACTATGAGAGCAGTTGTATTCACGTTCGGCAAGCTAGGAAAGAGAAAATAGCACGTAAAGTTGAGCTGGAAGGTCTAAAATTTGATGGTCACTATAGTCCTAGTGTCTTTTGTGATTGGTGAACCGAAATTGAGTGCTGCCTTGATTGATATGGGTTATTTGATGTTGCTAGAGTCTTGTTTGCTAGGAGAAAACTCGTAGGGTCGGTTAGAAGTTATTGGGAGTCGGTAAAAAGAGATGGCATGAAACATAGGGTTGCCATAAAGTCTTGAAAAAAAAGTAAAAGAAAGGCTTATAAAGAAGTACCTTTTCAAATATTATAGAAACTATCTCTTAGACCAGTTACACAACCTCTATCAGGATCATCTGTCCGGTCAGGATTACATAGCCACATTTGAAGGCTTAACCTGTCGTTGTGACATGAGAGAGCACCATTCCTAGACGATAACTAGATTTGTTTCAGGTTAAGGTCCAAAATAAGGTGTGCTATGATCACTAACTCCTATGATTTGAATGCTGTTGAAGAGGCTTTTGATGTTGCCTTTAAGACATACTTGACTTTCAAAAGGTTAGTCAATGCCAAGGTTCGGTGTTCTAAGTGTGAGGGATATGAGCACTATGATTATCAGTGCCTCCCAAATAGTGAATATGTTAGTATTGTATCTAGTGATGATATTGACGACTCGAAGGTTGTTGAGGATGTTCACATTCCTTTTAAGATTACTAGTATAATTGAAAATATATCAGTTTATTCTGATACACCGATTCTTGGTGAGAGTCATGCTTCTTATTAGGGTATTAGTTAAGTAGTGGATGTGATAGTCGAATCTGATACACCATTAACGATTGATGCCCATGTTTATGATACTAGTGATTTTGCGTCTAAATTAGTGGAGTCAAGTGTCTCTAGTCAGATTTTTAGGTATTCATTTGTCACACCTTTGATAGAGGATGAGATTGATCACGAGACAGTTGATTCTAGCGTCGTTACACCTAGTGGACCATCTGAGTTCCCTCGTACTGATTATGATTTTATGATCATTTCTACCGAGTCATCTTTTAGTGAGTCATCAGAGTTCTTTGCTATGATCCAACAGGTGGTTTCTAGTGCTTCTTCTTTAATTGGTTGTTTAGAGTTTATCTTTGAGTTCAGTTTACAATTAGTGGGGTTTAGTGTGTGTCATCCTAGGCGTCTCATATATATATATTTTTTCCATCGTTGGGAATTGTGCCTAGAGTGCCACTGCATTGCATTTGCCTGTTGCATATGATGATGATGTAGTAGACAGTTAGCAAATAACGATGAAAACTACAATATTTTTGTATATACATATAGTATATTGTAGGAATTTGTAGTTGAAGTGAGGTGATTGTTACGAGTCACCCTGAAATTGTGAGGAAGTCACACGCTTGGTACACAGGGTTTCCTCACGTTCTGAGAGACTTGCTATCATGACTGACTAGTTGACATCCTATGGGATCCTAGTATCAACTCTGTCTTCAGCAGGGAGTAAGCACCTCTGTCTACTATTTGTGCTTTGATTGAGCTGCCATCTTTTACAGCTGACTTGTCATGGAAGCCAGCTCCACCTCCACCATCGTGGTTTCAATGTGATACACTAATGCTGATTTCTCGACCATGATCATGACCCGATTGAGATGCTTCGTGTGGGGAACCCACTCTCGACAAGGTTGAGTTTTTTCTACCCCTGGAGAAATGATGAGGACATCACATCATTTGCTAGATGTTATTCTGTCTTAATTTATTTTGAGTTTCGTTGTTTTCTTTGATTTTGTTTTTAGTACCACGTCGGTTATATCCAAGAACTGAACTTTTGTAAAGCCTGTAAATAGGTCTCACACTTCTTTTATTATTAGATAATGAATGAATAAATATTTTCTAGTTAAATTTCTTGAGTCATGAGTTATTGAGATTCGGGCGTGAATCCTATGGTGTAAGGGGTGTGAAGCCCATAGTGTAAGGGGTGTGAAATCCAAATTTATCATATACTTATCTCCTTTTTTTGAAATCCTAATTCCCCTTCCTATTTCGTTTTTTTAAACCCTAGTTCCAAATTTTTAGTTTGAAGGTGATTGCGCGACCCATTTGTTTTCAATCAAAATCCTTGATGTCCAGAGTGAAAAAAAGTGACAAGAAGGGTCACAACATCATCATTTAGAAGGCAGGGGTTCAAGCAACTGCAATGCTGGGAAGAGAAGTTGTCCACCTAAGGGTAGGAGAATGGTCTATACATAATAAATCTGAGAAGTGCTCAGTGGCACTGACCAGAATAAAAACATGAACCTCTGGCTGGATTGAATCATAACCCAAGGTCATGTTACAAATGCTGACCGAAGGGAACTCTATAGCTGCTTTCTGAAAATGGGGAAAACAAATTTTGAATTACTATAGGAGTACCTTTCAGCTCATCTTAGGTCTCGCTGTTGTGACCAGTGATTCTCCAGCTGTTGTGACCAGTGACTCTCATTAGCCAACTGCAAATGTGTCAAGAATGTGAAACCAAGGACCATGGATACTTATTTCTTGTCATAGTTCGGTCATGTTTCAACAAACTTTTCTTTGTCATTATGCTTGGATTCACCCCCTTGGACCATCTCATGCCAATGAAACGACAACATTGCCAGATTCATCAATGGGCTCTCTACTAAGATGTTGCCAAATAGCCAGCTGGAGACTTTTAGGCATTTAGCTAGCCTACACCTCTGCCCTTGTTTCATTTCAATGATCAAATGAGATTACCAAGTTGGTTTATTGAGACCTTTTGGGATAATTTGGAGCTGCAAAATAAATTGTTTGAATATAAATATAATACTCTCAACCCTCACCACAACTTTGGAGTTTTAGTGCAGTGGCAGGGTCTTTAATGTGGTATAAGAGCAACCCAAGTTCAATTCTCACTAGCGCACATTTAAAAGATGATTTAATAAAAAATACCACTAACGCAAAAGCCCAAGCTTGAATATAAATATAGTAGCCTCAATTCTCACCACAACTTAGAGTTTTGGTGTGGTGACAAAGTCTTTAATATAAATATTATCCAATAAAATCCTTAAATTTTAGGGATGAATATAATAAGTCTCTTGATATCCTCGAGTTAAACTGAGTATGGGATAGTTAACCTGTCCTGAGTATGGCATCCCTGGATTTTGAGATCAGAATGGGATATTGTTATGAATAACAATAGGCAAGACATCCATTGTATTTTTGGCCAAACAATTTTGTTATATGATATTATAAATAGAATCTCACCAACGAAATCATGTACTAGAGATGTGCACTAAAATGACACTTGAATATCCTACTGCTTGTGAAGACAAGTTAATGTTGCTTCTCTATGAAATCTTCAATAGACTTTAGATCCTACCAGAAAAGCTCCAATTCATGTGCCAAAAAAGCTCCATTTTAATGGAGATGACTATTATAACATAGAGAAAAGTAAATGATTCTACTGGCAACCTACAGAAAAAATGATGTAGATTTTCCTACCTATAGTATTGGCAAAATTAGAAATTTGACTGCTTAAAGCTCCTCAGAAAGTGACAATTTCGTTCATAAACTTGTAAAGTTGACTTATTGTTGAAACTTTGGTCAAAGAGAAGATTAAGAAATTAATCATTTTGTAACCATGCCTGTGATGGACTAGAAAAAGCACTTGAAAATGCTATTTGAGGAAGGGACCAGTCCTATATTTTAAATTTTAAATCATTTTTTTACATACATGTCTTCTACAACCTTGCACACCTCATAAAATTGGAAATTAAAATTTTGCACACGCATCCTTTTAAACTTTCTGGGATTAACTCCTCAACTTTAGCCTCTAAAATCTAATTTGAATTAATTAACTATCGAGCTGGTTCATAGCTTGAGTTTGTTTGTTATAACTTATAAGTTCTATTTGACTTTTATACACTGATCCTGATCCTACTACCTCATCATCAAATGACAAATTTAATAGCCGTGACTTTATTAACTAAGTGAGACAGCCTTTTTGCTCATACTTCCATCTAAAAAGTTAATAATAGAGTTTAATCCTGTCATACATAACTTGAAGCTTGCTCGTGGATTGTGCATGTTGATATTCTTGTTAGGATTCACTTCCATGGCATTGGATTATTAAAGCTGATTGATAACTGTTGCTGCACAGGCAGGAAAGAATGTTGTTGAATGCTTAAATGAAGCAATGAGAAGACAAGGTTTAGATATGCGAGTTTCTGCATTGGTATGTTTAACAATAGCATACTTGGTTCATAAGAATTTTAGCTTTTTTTAAGATCTCTCTTAGAGAAGTATTGAGCTCATTGATGCACACATGATAGGTTATATTGAAACAGTAATTTCTCTCTCTTTTGGTTAGGTGAATGATGCAGTGGGAACCCTAGCTGGGGCACACTACTGGGATGATGATGTAATGGTTGCTGTAATATTGGGTACTGGTACCAATGCATGCTACATTGAGAGTGCGGATGCCATACACAAAATGGGTAAACTGGCAACTGGATCAGGAAAAACGGTTTGTAAAACTCTAGATAACTGTAAACTATTTAAAGAATAAGTAATAAATAGTGGGTTGAGTGTGAAACATATGAAATGTTTTAAATTCGGCTCTTTGGCTTGCACCATGCATTGGATATGAACACAATTTGTTATAGCAAATTTACCGTCCTTGGCACTCTTCTAGACTCTTAGTATAAAGCTTGTACCTTGGTTTCATAAGATTGAGCGACATAACCAACAATGTTGATTTTCTTACCTGCCCAACTAGCCTAGTAGGTTATAACAAATTTATCGTCCTCAGTGCTCTTCTAGACTCTTAATATAAAGCTTGTACCTTGATTTCATAAGATTGAGCAACACAACCAACAATGTTGATTTTCTTACCTGCAACTAGCCTATAGGTTTTATGGAAAACCCCTCCCTTCTCCATGGTTTTTCAACAAGGAATTTGGCAACATATCCAAAATTTAACATTAAATTGTTTGACAGTCGAAGAATTTTGTCAACTTTTTCCTGGAGACTTCTCAATTTTGACTTGCACTCCATAACCGACTCTTTTTTTATGGAAAGCGTTGATGGTGATGCTGCTGCTGATCGTGGTGGTCATATTGGTGGTGGAGACTGTAGAGAGATTGATATAATTTTTCAAATTTCAAAAAGAAAAGCTAACCAAGATTTTCTATCTTAACCTTTTGTTGAAATGATAAAATTCATTGCTCTACATAGGAAAGAATTTCTAGCCCTGAAAGGTGATGCCCGGATGTCAGGGAATATATTTTTGTATTCAAAACAAGATATAAAACCAGAACATTCTGTTTTGAGCTCCTGACTTAAATATTGTTCACATCTCAGATTGTCAACACTGAGTGGGGGCATTCTCCACTGGCCTTCCTTTGACTGAGTTTGATAAAGACATGGATTCTGAAAGCATTAATCCTGGAGAGCAGGTATCTCTATTTGTCTTGAGAGCTTTTACTGTCATGATTCAGAAAGGATGCCGGAATATTTTCATCATCCTGTTCATTGTGATATGTTTTATAGTTCTTATTGGTCTGGTTTTGATTCAAATCCTACAATTAGCCATATATTCAATTTTTCCACAACACAGATATTTGAGAAGACAATCTCTGGAATGTACCTAGGTGAAATTGTAAGGAAAGTGCTGCTCAAGATGGCGGAGGCTTCAGCTCTGTTTGGAGATCCTCTTCCTGACAAGCTTTCTACTCCTTTTGTGCTCAGGTAATTTCTCCTCATGCATGGTTATTGAATACAGAAGATGTTATCATCAGATCTGGTGATAAAACCTTCTTAACAGATATATTGATAAATAACTTCAACTGGGGCTTAAGTTTGATTTACATCTTGCCATTTATAGTAGACTACTTGCGACAAGTCACTGTTAGTCATGGATGTGAATGTTGTATGTTGGACTAGACAAGGATTATATCAATAACTATATGTCATTTGGTTCTCAGAATTTACTGATTAACTTAAGTTATATGTAATTTTCTGATACCTCTCTTGAGGGAATTACTATGTCCAAAGTTGATAACCAAAATAAACTTTTTTGCCCATTAGTTTACATCAAGGGAATTTAGTGGTCTCTTTGCATGAACTTGGACTGCTTGACCAATAATGTTAGGTTTCCCTACCCAACAATTGACTTTCCAAGATTCAATGAAAGTCCTGCTGTTTGCTCTTGCCATACATTAGTGGGCAGAAATTTGATACCCAAATGCTAGAGAGTTGAGTGTTGGATTGACATTCAACCAGAGAAATTTGTCACTGTATTTAGAGACCCCATTTGATGATAAAAGGCTTGATGATTATGGTGAGGATGATTTTGGACAATAGGGAGAGTTTCTTGTTACAAATTCCATTAGTCACCGTTAAAATGTTTTGAAGTGTTTTGTTGATACATTAAGTCGTTAACTGTAAAACATAACCATAACACGGTAGGAGTGTATTATTATGCTTGTATATGTATGCATTTTGTAGAATGGAGCCACCTAAATGTACAAAATTCTTTTGATTATACCAGTAAGTGGTCAAAAGAGCATTCATGTAATACAAAATGTATCATTCATTAAAATTCTGGAGTACAGATCAAAACCTTTAAACTGCAACACTTATCTCAATATCCGAAAAACATAAGACATACAACCTACAGTTACAAAAACTAAACATAAAAACCACTTATGAACTACTCCACTTGCATGCACCATGCGTGCATTTACTAATCAACAAAAGAATACCATATGACAGAATCTAACAAAAGTCTATATCATCAAAATATCAAACAATTAGAATTTGACTACTAATCAACAACAGAAACTCAACTAATGATATCTTATAACATAAAAGAAAATATGAGTAGACAAAACTAAACCCATCTCCAGCCAAAGAAAAATTTAACTGAAACCGAATCTATACTACTAAGTATAATATAGCGTAAATTGCAATTTGCAAAAAGAACCCTTGTACTATTGACCATGTAGTACGAATAACCTTTGAACTAGGTTATATAGTGTAAACACCCCTCACTTAATGGCTAGAGTCAAGAATTATTTTATATTTTCAATTTACCCCCCTCTTTTTCTATCTCTTTGTTGCTCTCTCTCTCCCCCCCCTCTCTCTCTCTCTCTTAATTTCCCACTACTTGTATATCTCTCTCCCTCTCCTTCTCCCTTTCCCTCCATCTTTTCCTATTAAAATTCTTCTCTCCCCCCCCCCCCCCCCCCCGCAGCAATCAGTAGCAAACTGAAGTAGCAGTAACCACATCAAGTTACAATAGTAGCAACTTGAAGAGGATTTTGAGTTTGAATTTGGACAAGGGTTTAAATTTTGGAGGGAAAAATATTTAGTTTTGGAGAGAAAACAAAGATATTGGAATTGGATTTAGATTTTGAAGAAGGGGGAGAGGGGTATTAGTTTTGGGTTTACATCTGTATTTTGAGGAGAGGAGAAAGAGTTTGATTTGGAGGAGATCAAGTTTATTTGAAGGTGAGGGAGGTTTTGAAAAGAGAGGTGAGTGAGGAGTGAAAAAGACAAAAGAAAGATGAGGAGAGAAGAGAGAACAGCAAGAGGGAGGAGAGGAGGAAAAAATTGATCTAAGTTTAATTTAAGAGATGGTTTTGGAAAAGCATGTGAGAGGGAGTGAAAGAGGGAAGAAAATGAGGAAAAAACACTGAAGTGAAGAGCAAAGTGGGGAAAAAAATTAAACATCGTTAACTTAGGGATGTACTTACTAATAATCTAGTTCAAGAGCATGATTCAAAGTCACGGTCTCGGCTGCCGACTCGTTCGGCACCGAGATGGATCGGTCTCGGTGACTCGGATCAGACTTAGACGATACGTGCAAAATGCTACATAGAAATCTCAAAAAATTATGAAAAAAATCATGACAAATCTTTAAAAAAATATAGACATGAATATTCATATATCATATGTTCAAAACATATCATCTAACATACAAAACATAAAGTAAAAGCATAAATATAAGTATCGTCGGTAGAAACATATCAAAATACATGCATAATATAGTAAAATGCGCAAAATAATTTAAAGTATCTGCTAATGTAGTTATTTTCACATTGAATTGTGAGGATGCATAAAATCATCATTATCATTATCCCTGCGATAAGTATAAAAACTAGGTATATAGTTTTCATAAGGATAATAATATGTTTGTGGGTGAGATCCTGTGAGCTGAGATGATTGGTTAGAGGATCCAGCATCAGAGCATGATAGCGGTAGGGGTTGTGCAATATCAGCTCCATGGTGATAATACTCAAAACCTCAATATTCAGCGCTGCTAGTAGAATATTCACCAGTGCTAGAATGTTGGCTAGATGTCAAACCCAACCCCTGTAAATGGCCTTCAAGACTATAATAACCATGTGAGTAGTTATCATGTCCACTCGAATAATCATTGCTAGAACTCAAATCAACCAACCGATCCAAATGCCTATGCTGTTGCGAAATCCCTGCTCGGCATCCATGATATGTATCTTGTGTGGCATAATACTCTGAATCTCATATCATAGCATCACCTCGTTGGCTTCCACCAATACCATAAGTCTCTTCATTATTACTGCCATAACTGCCATCATCAGACTGCCATTATCGCCGTTATCATCACCGCCATCACCGCTATTACCATCGTCGTCGTCATCACGGCTACTTTCGTCACTACGACAGGACCTTCATCCAACCAACTTAAGTAATCTGGTGGTAACATCAGTTGTTCTCCTGCCCGAATCCACACATCCAATATATCATCATTGAAAATATTGTTCAGATCAATTGGGTTGCAATAATCATCAGTGTTGTTTTGGCATGTCAAGTTTCTTACTCGCAACGACATATTTTAATGCACACACATTAGTTTATGCAACTTTTTCTATGCCAACTGGTTGCGCAATGTATAAATCAACGACCACGTGCTCTAATTTCTTTCACAACCTGATGAAGAACATGTTTGGCTTAAAATTTTAATGACAATATTCTGCAGATTGGGAGCTTCTTCGTCATAGTTAATCCATCAATCAGCTGAAAGATATTGTTGCACTGCTCTTCTAGTCAGTGAGCTTCTAAATTCTCCAACTCTATACACAAATAATTTTATTTGTGAGAATCCACATCATAAGTGTTAATATTTGTATAACATTATATCGATGGAATAAATAAATTATTATTACCTCATTAATAGCTTTTGCTTGTTTATTCAAATCTGACTTCAATCTTTTAATGACCTCCTTTAATTCATTTCTCATTTTTGGATGTGTAGAAAAGTTTTTTGAATATTATAGTGCTAGATTTAAAAAAATATGCTGCAATAATGTAAACACATGATTGTTATGATATGACAATTTCAATTTCTAGTCAACAAATATGATTTTTAGGCAAATGAATTATCAGTAGCATGTAATTGTCTATGCAATTGTCCCTCCCATCTTTTATCAATGATATCTCAGTACTTCTAATTTTTATTTGATATCTTTATTGACAATTTTGCTCTATTCATAACTTCAACGATAATAAATAATGTAAGTTTCTTATCCTGATTCACTATCTTCAAGACTCTAATAAGAGCATTTATAATGTTTTAGACCTCTCTTGCCTTCTTTTAAAACCAGTTAGTCAGAATGAGATTAGAAACCTTATCTCTCACACTTCTTCTGCTACTTTCCTTGTTGAATTCATGTCACTCGGTTGTTGTAGACATTCTTTTCAAAGTTTGTTCATAGCGAATAAGACTTTCAATAAAAGTAAACTCGGTGACAAATCGTGTTATACCTGATATCAACAAATTTCTCTTTGGTAAATAGTTTTATTGAATTTACTACTTTGAGTCTACTCTAAATGAATGATGTGATCATCTTAGTATCATCTAATATCTCCTTGACTGATTTCATCGAGCCAATATCTTCAAGCATCAAATCAATGCAATGCGCTGCACAGGGAGACCAAAACAAATGACTTCTCTTTTCCATCAACAAATGACTCACTACTTTGAAACTTGCCTCATTGTTTATTACAACCTACACGATATTTTCTTCACCAACTCATCAACAACTTTATCCATTAGAGAGAATATATGATCAGCAGTTTTCGAGATATTAATAGTATCAACAGAAGTATAGTAGATCATGCTTCTATCACAATAAATCATGAAATTTATAATAAGCTTTTTATTTTGGGAACTCCAGCCATCACACATAATCATACAATCATACTGC
Organism: Agave tequilana; assembly: GCA_038442645.1. Classification (NCBI taxonomy): domain Eukaryota; kingdom Viridiplantae; phylum Streptophyta; class Magnoliopsida; order Asparagales; family Asparagaceae; genus Agave; species Agave tequilana. The sequence goes on along the minus strand of JAVJIF010003986.1, from coordinate 23,423 downwards.
GACCATTTTACTTTTATTGAAGCAATATATACTTCAATTTTTTTATTTCTCCTCCAAATAAAAATTGCCAAACTGGTACCCTGTAGGGCCTTTTACATCTGAGCCTGCCTCCGCAATAGTATTAATCATAGTTTGGTAGTAAGGACCACTATCAGCTACATTGAATGGTATTGTATTGTAGTGAAAGAATTTCGCCATGAATTTTTCAACTTTTTTAATATTCTCAGTTGAAAACATGCTTTAATTGATTTATGTTTTGTTGGGAATGTGTAAGGATCAATACCAGGAGCTAGAATTTTAACTTCTCTAGTGGTAAAACTTCGACGCAATCCACATTTGATCCCTGATCCTGAAGGTTGCAAACTATTGCCACTAATATCTCTTTTATGACCTTCTGTCGATCTCCAAGTCATTTCACGACTTTCTTTCATAGCTTATTTTAATTGTCTTCTTTTAACTTCTTCCAAACCATCAATTTGTTCAGTTTCATTTTTAGAATCTGCAACGACCACATTATAAAATTCTTTCTCACTTAAAGTTTTCATAAGTCGTTTTTCTTAGATTTTATGGCCGTTCTTTCTTTGCTACTTCAGAAAGATGTCTCATTATTTGAGATACTTCTTTTCGTACTCGCAAGCATCCTTCCACCTGACTGGGTACATGTGCTATGTGTTCCTTCAATCTAGTAATACCACCATGAACTTATTTCTCACAATAAATACACTTCACAAGTTTTCTACTTCCACCAACAGGGGTACCATGTTTCCATCCAATATTGCGTTACTTTGGAGCCATACTGAAATTTTAAAAATTAAAATTAACTAAATTAAAACTAAAATTAACTAAATCACATCATAGCTACTTAAAATAAATTAAATTTACTATATATTATGTTTGCTAAATTAAATAAAATTACTAAATTACATAACTTAATTTAACTTAATTTAAATTAATTTACCTAACTTCAATAAAATTACTAAATTACCTAACTTAAAAAAATCACTAAATTAAATTAAACTATGCTAAATTAAATTAAACTAAACTAAACTAAACTAATATAAACTAAATTAAATTAAAAAACTGTTAAATAGAGAGAGACTGAGAGGGAGTGAGGGAGAGAGGAACAGAGGGCGAGAGAGAGACGGAGAGAGGGACAAAGATAACTGGGAGAGAGGACAAAGAGACTGAGGGAGAGAGATAAAGAGGACAAATGGAGAGAGACGGAGAGAGCTGGGAGAGGGACAGAGGGAGAGGGAGAATGAGCTGGGAGAGGGACAGAGGGAGAGAGAGAGACGAGAGGGAGACTGAGGGAGAGAGATCAGAGGGAGAGGGGAAGTGATCAGAGAGAGGGAGAGGGAGTACAGAGGGAGAGAGAGACGGAGAGAGGGGGAGAGATAGGACAGAGAAACTGAGGGAGAGAGGTCAGAGGAGAGAGGGAGTGATCGGATAGAGGGAGAGTACAGAGGGAGAGAGCGAAAGGGACAAAGAGACTGAGGGGAGAGAGAAGGCAGAGGGAAAGAGGGAGTGATTAGGGAGGGAAAGAGAGAGGTACCTGGAGCTGTCGCTGTGGCAATCGGCGATCGACGGAGCACCGGCGAGGAGCGCCGATCGGGCGATCAGAGAGGTAAGTCTGATTTTTTTTCTTTTTTTCGCTTTATAGGCGATGCGTCACGGGCGAACAGCTACGAGCCCGGATCAGCCTCGACTCGGAGTCGACTCGGCCGAGTCAGGGAAGACTCGGTCGAGTTGTCCGATTCGACTCTCCCTGACTCGGCCGAATCGGCCGATTCGACTCCGAGTCGAGGCCGATCCGGGCTCCCCTGGGCTGAGTCGACTCATTCGGGCCTCCGAGTCTTCGAACACTGTTTAAGAGGTATCAATGCTACATAGTTAATAGTACATTGGATCTTTCTGTAATTTACCCTATAAAATATCACAAAACAACAAAACAGAACAACTTTGAAAAACCTAAAACCAAACACGAATCAAATTATACCAACATTCTAAGCCAATCTCTGCGACACAACAGTTTAGTAGTTTACCGAGAGTGTAATCTGAGAATACAAAACTTATTCTTACTTGTCATGTTAGTTAGAATAACTCAAAAATAAAAGCAAGACCGACATTTCTGTAACAGTTCTACCTTTACACAGAAACTTTTTAAATTAAAAATTGTTGGATTATTTTGTTATGCATGATATTTCCTGATTGTCATAATTTTCCAAAAAAGTTGATATGACACAGCATATGATATGTTAATACCATAATATGGGGATATGCTATTCTTTATTATAGGCGTGTTTGGTTGCAAGGAAGTGGGCGGAAGCAAGAAAATGGGGAAGTATAATTGCTCACATCCCTGTCTATCCAAACACCAGAAAAGGAAAAATGAGAAAACCCTTTTCCTTTTCTCTTTTCCCTTTTACACAATTACTTTCTCACTTTCAGGGTGCTACAATTAATTTTGTGGTCATGTAAATCTCATTTGTAATAAGTTGTAACTCAAAACAGTTAATTTTGTGATCATGTAAGTCTCACTTGCAATCTAATTGCAATCTAATTTTTTTCTTAATTAAGTTTTATTTTAATATTATTTTGCGGTCAACTTTGTGATCAATTTTTTCACTTTCACTTTCACATTACCATCCAAACACCGAAAAAATAACATTTTTCAAATCACACTTCCCAACAACATCCAAACACCGGAAAACTCACTAACAATTCTTAAGTTCCAAAGGAAACTATTACTACTTCCTCACTTTCACCCCTAACCAAATAGCCCCTATACTGACAGTGACGTATTAGAGATGCATAAGATGACCAAGTTGAAGGCAGAGATAGTAGGTGAGAAAAATAACTGCCTAATAATCTGTATATTTGTAATTTCTTTTCAATAAAATATCTTTTCATCCACCAAGATAGATTGATATGCACTAGCTACTATTGAGACCACACCAGCAATCGGGTTATGACACCAACTGTTATGCGCCCAAGACGGTGATTGACGCTGCGGAGCTGTGACAATATGTAATATTTACAAAAAAAACTAGTAAAACAAAGTAGCAATACCAAGATAAAAGGGAAATAACACGAGTAGTTAGCGTGGTTTGTCCAAACCCAGCTTATGTCTATGATGAGAGAATTTGAGAGAGTATTATTAATAAATTTGGTTCAAGAGATCTAACATTTTCCTTGATTCTCACAAGAGTATTCACCTTCCCCTTGAATCTCTCAAGATTACAAGAATATTCCTTCTCTCTTTACACCATCACTTACCTCTCTCTTTGCATTAGCTTCCTATAATTTTTCTTGTGTTATAATATACTAGGTTACAATTTTTATTTATAGAGTTTTACAGTACATATCCTATTCGAACTATGAGATGATCTTGGTCATCGGATGCTTGAAGAACTTGATCAATCCTTAAGGAGTTGATTTTTTGATCTAGAACAATTCTAAATTCTTCAATTTTTAGAAACAAATCCTTCAATAAATAGAATTTGAGTTATATTCGGAGTTTACCAGAAAAGAAACTTGAACGCGCCTGAAAAGGAAACCTGAATTCGATTTTGGACCTCTGGCTATCGATTAGGCCCGAGCACCTATCGACAGGCGTGCCATTCTATTAACAGTGCCTGCTGTCTGTCGACAGACTGAGTCACGTTTCTTCTCTGTTATGTATGATTGACAGGCCTGTCAACTGCCCATTGTGTGCGATCGATAGGCCTGTTGATTGCCACACTGTTTTCTTTGATTTGTTTTTTTCAAGTTCTTTTCTTTTTCAACTTGATTGGATCTTCTTTGACTATCATATCCTCTTGAAAACAAGATAATTTCATAATAATCTCCACCTTGACCTGTTTTTAAGCCTTTAGCAAAATATATTGGAAAATTTGATATTTTACCTTAATTTTTTCATTGATTGTAATTGTACTGTGAAGTCTTTATCTTGCCCCCTCACTCTAGGTCCTTTGGTTGATTCACTGCCATGCCTTGGGGCATCTTGAGATTTACTTGAATGCGCACTTTCTCTTTCCGTAACCCTTTGACCCGGTTCATGTCTGTTCACAGTCTTTTTTGAAACTCTACCTCGTGATGAGCTCCCTTCTAAGTTTGTCATTGAAACTCCATCTTGAACTAAGTTTTTTTTCCTTCAGCTTGTATATCTCTCCGCACTTCTCTCCTCCCAGGATTACCTTTTCTACTTGGTTAACCATGACGACTCCGTATTGCACTTGGATCTGGCATCCATCTGAGTCAAAGTATCCATATGGATATAAGATTGTACCGTGCCACTGGAACATACTGGATTGCCTCCAGAGCACACACCGTCCCATCTCTACCTGTAACATTAACTGCCTCAGTGCTGATGACCTTACAAGCCGAGTCATCCATCATTTTTACAATCTCTTCCTCTTTTACAATCAATGAGTTGAACATCTCTTTCTGAGAACATACATGAATTACACTATCAGAATCTAATATCCAGTCTTTATCTGTAGAAATATTATCTATGAAAGTCGTTAACACACAAAGGTGTTCAATACACCCTCTGCTATGTCTGTCTCTGCAGTTTGCTCCTTTAATCACCCTTGTTGATACTTGTAATCTTTCTTCCAATGACTTTCCTGGAGACAAAAGTGACATGCCTTCGATGAACCCGAAACTTTTCTTCTCCTCTTCTTTTCCTTTTCATGGCCACCAAATCTAAACCTTCCTGCTCATCTTGATTTGGCCTTTTCCTGATCTCGTTTGATAACAGAGTTGCTATGACCTCTTCCAAGATGAGTCTCTTTTTCATAGTGTAATGGTTACGATATGATCGTATGACTCTGAAAGTGAACTGAGAAGTATTAGCGCCTTGTCCTCTTCGTGAATCTTCATTTCAACAGCCAAACTCGTTGATGATTTTGTTGAAGAAGTTCATATGCTCCAACACTGTTGTCCCTTCCTTCAAGCGTACCTTTATAGTTGTTTCTTCAAGTACAGCTTGTTGGAGAGGCTCTTTGTCATATACAATATTTCTAACATTGACTACAAACCCGTAGCCGTTTTTTCATCCATCACGTTATATATGACCTCGTCTACGAGATATAATTAGATCGTGCTTGTCGCTTTTAAATCTAACTCCTCTCAATTCTCATCTGACATGCCCGCAAGTTTTGCTGACTTTTCTTGCAGGTGAAGACCCTGTTGCGCCAAAAACGCCTTCATCCTCTTTTATCATAGACCAAAGTTTTCTTTCCTATATTTCTCGACCTCGAACTTGCTCGCAGAAATTCTAATCTTTGACATATCGTCTATCGTCAATCTTAAACTCTAATACCAATTATTGAGACCATACTAACAATCGGGTTATGACACCAATTGTTGTGCGCTCAAGGCCGTGATCGACATTGCAGAACCGTGACAATATGTAATACTTGCAAAAGAAAACTAATAAAGTAAAGTAGCAATACTAAGACAGAGAAAAAACACGAGGATTTAACGTGCTTCAGCCGGCTTGGGGAGAGAACTTGAGAGAGTTTTATTAATAAACTTGGTACAAGAGATTTAGCCTTTCCCTTGATTCCTACAAAAATATTCACCTTCCCCTTGATTCTCTCAAGATAACAAGAGTATTCCTTCTCTCTTTGCACCGTCACTTATCTCTTGATTTGCATTAACTTCTTATAATTTTCTTTATGTTATAACATACTAGGTTACAACTTTTATTTATAGAGTTTTAAAATACAAATTCTATTCGAATTATGAGATGATCGTTGGCGTCATATGCTTGAAGAGCTTGATCAATCATTGTAAGATTGATTTTCTTGATTTACAATAATCCTATATCATTAAATCTTTAGAAATAAATCTTTCAATGAATAGAATTTGAGTTTTATTTGGAGCCCACCAGGAAAAAAAAACATGCACGTGCTCGAAAAGAACCTGAATCCGATTCTGGGCCTCTGGCTGTCGACAGGCTCGATCACCTGCTGACAGGTGTGCCTGTCTGTCAACAGTGCCTGCCGCCTGTCAACAACACCGCATTGTTTTCTTTGATCTGCTTCTTTCCTAGTTATTTTTTCTTCAACTTGATTTGATCTTCTTTGACGCAAGTCGGGTGCACGGTCTAGGTTTTGCATATAGCCAAGCCTACCCCTACCTAAACTCGGGCTAGCCAGGTCTGGCCTGTTCAGACTTCAGGCAAAAATTTTATTAGCCTACTACTCTCAACCCACAATCATACCCTAATGAAGACAAGTCGAGTTGGATTTTTAGGTAAGATTCTGAAGCGGACAACAGATCGAAAAATTGGTGTATCTATCATCGTTGGAGAAGACGCGCCAACTTGACATGGATTTAGTAGTTCTAGTAGTATTAGAATCATTAGCTTTTATTTTATAATTTTTATTTTTTTAGTAATCAGAATCGTAGTAAGATTTTTTGTTTTCTTTTCATGTAGATTTTCTTTTCATGTATTTTTTCTTTCTTTTAGATTTTTGATTTCTTTTAGAACTTTGATTATGTAATCCAGATAGAAGTAGGAATACGATTTTGTAGTCTATATAAAGACCCCATGTATTCACTTTTTCAAGATACAACAATGAAAGTTTTACTTTCAGTTGAGTTTAATACGGATTTTTCACTCCTCTTCTTTATTAGTGGTGGGATGCCCTATTAGACTCAATTATTGGTGAGATGTCGTAATAGATTTATCTATCTCTATTCTTCTATATTTATCTTCACGTTAAATTTCTTTCTTCTCTCAAATTAGCGTCTTCGTCGACAAACTTCAAAAGTCTCGCCACAATCACCACCAATCCTCTTACGCATCTCTCACTACTGAAACCCAGAGAAATAGCCCTGTGTCACATACAGCCAGCAAATCACCTATTTGCGCTAGCAAAATTCTGCCGCAGCGGCCTCCCTCGTTTGGACCGTATCTCTCATCTGAAATTCAAATTGCACGATTTTCAATGCGTTAGATTTGTAAGGAAAAGAATTACACATCCATAATAATTCAGAAGGCGTCAGAGGTATAATTCAGAACTACTTATATTACAAGTCTGATATTTTACATCTCCAACTTCTTATCAATATTGATCCCTATCCACTATAAAATTATGAGTGTGAGATTCTACTTGTACAGTAGTTCATAGCTTTCTTTATTGATCATTTGAACTGCACCTGAATGACATTAGCATTGAATTAAATATTTGAAATCGATGAGCATATGCATGTTAAAGAAATATAGTTAATATTAACTGTTTTAATCTCCCACTAACGATCGTTCTTGTTGGTGAAACGCTTTATTAAGTTATTTTATCTATTGCTTCCTCCTCCGTACACGTTTCACATCAAATTCTTATCGGAATAGTTGGGTTATTGCAAAACATATATGCATGGCGTTAAGTTAACAATTGTGCAAGCTTAAGAGTCTAATACATGTTTCACCAAACTCAATATTTAGAACAACTGATTGGCCCAGAATTGCAAAAAGGTGACAAACCATTGAATTTAATAATAATGATAATAAAATAATAATACAGATGGTGCATATTAAGATTAGGTAAATGCTGTTTGATCGTACTTTTAGAGTGTAAATCTGAATTCAGACTAAACTAAAAATATAGTTGCCCAAGTCATTCCAGTTCCAGATCAATCCCAAATTTCCACAAAGCATATCTTGTCCAAGACTAGCTGGGCAAGGCGATCCGCGGGCCAACCCATCCAAGTTGCATTCCTCCTACTTTCTGAAAGAAGTTCACTTATCACTCATCAGTTATCACAATGCCTGATATGATTAAAGAGGCTGAAACAGAATGAAACATTCGATAAGACCTCAACATAGGTTGATTTTTTCCCCAATTCTTGTGCTTTGATGTTTTCACTAAGCCTTACAATGTGCCAGCTATCCCTTTGAGATATAATGAGGTAGGCCACCACTTAATCAATTTTTTTAAAAATGTGAAAAGTTTCCTGATTTATGCACATAATTTGCTCGAACCTCAAGGAGTAGTGAGAAGCTCCCAACATTACACCCATGAATTATCCTTAGCCAACATTGCATTTGTAGAATATAATCAACAGATTTTCAGTTCTGCTTATTCTCAATTAACAATTCTTTCAGCAAGTACAAAAATCAAACTTGATAAACTTATATCCTGAGGTGGAGCGAAGATTAGGAAAGATACATCTTAAACTTGTCCAATCAACCATTAGTAAATCTTTGTGTTTCCTTCAAGAATTTCCTTCAAGAAAGAAAAACAGCTTTAGTTTCAGCTAAATTTTACTTTAAGCGGGAACTAGAAATCAAGAAATAATCAGTGCACATTTTTCCTGCCATTCAAAGTCACATTTACCATAAATTTATCACATGTGAGCTAGAATTTTACAACAAATCCTAGTGTTTGCCTCTTATAGCAAATATCAAGAATCATAGATCGACCAAGTATCAATGATGTGAAACGTGTATGCGTGTATGAAAACCAGTAATAAAACACTCAATCACGCTTCACCAACATGAAACGATCGTTGGTAGAAAGAGATTAAAACTAATAAAGCGGATAGATGTAACAAAATAACATGCACAAACAAATCCAATTAAATTATAAATCAATTAAAGATAATATATTATGCGATAAAACATTCTACGATTAATATCAAATCTAATGAATTTCAGGCAAGTATGTACGCACAAATCTCACGTTTGTGAACACCAGTTAAATTGATAAAGTATTAGAGATTAATTATCAGACTCGAAATAGCTGGTATGAGTTAGAAACATACTTACTGAGGATCATATCGATCTCAGTGTTCTGTGATGCTTGTTGGTGCATAGAGAAATCTCTCACGAATTCAACGCTTGAAATTGTGTGTGATTTGAACTCCGGATGAGAGATATGGGTTAAACATGAATCAGAATTGCTTAACGGATTTGTTAGACTATCAGGTTTACTGTAGCATGTGGGTACATTATAGCAGTAGGGGACCGACACTCTAGCAGTCGAGGGACCGGCACTGTATCAGTGTTATAGCAATTTTTTTATGAATTTTTTGTGGAGAATTTGTGGGAAAATTTAAATAGTGTTTTTCTAGTTTGTTACTTTTGAGAGAGAAATTTGTAGCAGTCGGGGGACCGACACTGTAGCAGTCAGTCGAGCACTGTAGCAGTGTTGTAGCAATTTTTTTCTGAATTTTTTGTGGAGAATTTGAGGAGAATTTGTGGGAAAATTTGAATAGTATTTTTCTAATTTTTTTGCTTTTGAGAGAGAAATTTGTGGGGAGGTTAGGAACGAAGAGAGAAATTTAGAAGCAAGAGCTTAAGAGGAGGGGATAAACAATTGGGGTTTCATACTCTAATTGGGGTTAGACAGGATTTCACATTCTAAAATAGAGTTTCCTATGACTCCCCATCACTAAGAGAAAAATTGAGGGAGATTATTGCTTACACACGATTTTGAGAAAATTTTCATAATATTACAACTCAAACTCTTAATGAAAATAGAATTACAACTCCAAAATAAAGAAACTAAACTCCTAATAAAAGTACAACTCCAAATAAAGAAACTCAAAATAAAGAAACTAAAGTACAATAAGTTTCATTACTGAGAAACTGGAATGAGACGTCTTCTCTACCAGTGAAACATGTGCCGTATACGTGGCTTGATGTCCGCATTATTCTCCCCGTGTTGGAGAGAACTCAACTCTGTCGAGTTAGAAATGGAAGTGCTTTCATACAACTTGAAAATTTCATGATCAATCTTTGACAGTTCACTTTGGTCTAGTCATGTTTTATCAATTGGTACTTTTTTGTATAACAAATCAGATATTTTCTAATCTTATCAACTTGGGTGGTGATAATTTTATCATCTAAGAATTTATCAACTTGACATGTTGTATAAGTAAAAATATCTGATAATGGTGAAAAGAAGAGGCTCTCAAAAATAGGCTTATGAGAAGGCTCGTCAACAAATGGGATAACATTAAGACCTTTATAATCCACTAAACAATCAATATTGAAAGTAGAACTGATACCAAAAATATATAGAAAGATCTATAACATAAATATTATCGTTCATTTTCATAAAGATTTGAAATGTATCAGAACTAAAAGTATGCAACTTTTGAACAATATCACCAACATTAAAAATATTTAATCTGTTCCTATCATCAGCTTGTATTTCATAGTTCGTGTTGTTTTGTGCAATTTTATCACTGATCTCTATGGGTTGTTCGTGCACGTATGATGCAAAAGATGATGCAAACTCATGATTTAATACTGTTGGCTATAGGGATAAGGTCTATGTGTTGAAAAATGCCCATACATGTTCATCACATGTTTACAATTTCATAGATTTTGATGATAACAAACTTATGATACTTGTGTATATATTGTGTCAATATATATTTTGTACTCACATATGTCTTGCAACACATTTGAAGGATATTTTGGTGAAGATATAGCTCATACTTGGTGATCAAGCGGTACAAGATATTAGAAGGCTATTTTATATATATTTTTTGTAATTATACTATATTTTTTTAAAAATTTGTAAAGAGGCTTGAATACGCATTGATACACATGTATAGTCGACTAACCATAGACCCTAGTCGACTAACCATAGACTGTTATTTTGACTCATACAAATTCATGCATATCCTAGTCGACTAACTAGTTTCCTAGTTTACTAATAGAGTCCAACAAAAAACAATTGATCTAAATTTTTTCAGTCTAGTGGACTAATTTTTCCCTATAGTCGACTTATCAATGGTTATGCAGAAACATCATTTCCAGATTTCTACAATTGAAACCACCCCTAGTCGACTTATATAATACCCAAGTCGACTAATAGGTAAACTTTATGTTTTCTATATCTGGTTTGTATCTAACCTAATCGAATAATATATATATCCTAATCGACTAATACCAATTCAACAGAGACATAATTTCAATTTCCTTTACAACATAGTCGACTACCCCATTCCATTAATCAACTACTCTAGACAAATTTTGCATTCTTAGTCGACTATACAGCCAGTTTCTGACTGTTGAACAGTTGTGTAAGTTTTAATTTTCTGATATTTTCTTACTCTTTTAAAATTCAAATTTAAATCAAATAACCACCCAACTGTCTAAATTCTCCAGTTATAAATAAGGGTTGATTTCTTTAATTTTTACACAACTTTCATATACAAAATTCTGTCTGAAATTTTGTTGTTCAGAAAAACTCTCTACTTGATTCTTTCTTCACCCAAATCAATTCTTAGTGAAGAAATTCTGAGAGTTCTACTATAAGACCCTTGTATATTAACTTCCACACAAAAGTCAAAGCTTGTAGGACAATTTGTATTCATTTCAAAGAAGATGTTCTCGGTGTAAAGAAGAGGTGCACATATTTGGCAAAGGAGTTTGTCAAGTGGTGTACTGTTTTGATTTTGAGGATTTCAAAATCAAGTTAAGAAAAATCTCAAGCGGGTTGCTTGCGGACTAAATGTAGGTCAAGAGGACCGAATCAGGATAAAATCTCTTGTGTTTGCATTTGCATTTTTGAGTTTTATTCTGTGTATATTTACTTTCTTACAAGTTATTAACATTTCTTGTGTAGAATTTTTTAAAACACTATTCATCCCCTTTAGTGTTTGTGTTGCCTAGTTTTAGATCCTATATTTGGTATCAGAGCGCGGAACAAAGATGACAATGAATTTTTCTTCATTCCAATTCAAGGAAGGGCATTCCATACAATGACCACCATTATTTGACGAATCAAATTACAACTATTGAAAGTGTAAAATGAAGACCTACTTATAGTCAATCAACTTGAACTTTGAAACATCGTGGAAGCGGCATATAAGAAGACACGTACAAACTATGACCAATGGTCCGAGAAATAAAAGAAATCAGTCAACCTTGATGCAAAAGCGATGAATGCACTCTTCTGTGCCTTAAATAAAGAAGAATTCTATTGTGTGTCAACACCCACATCGGCGCATCAGATATGGCAAATATTACAGGTAACACACGAAGGCACAAATAAAGTAAAAGAATCTAAAATTTCTATTCTTGTGCACATGATTGAACTATTCAAGATGAAAGAGAATGAAACCATTGTGGAAATGATTACAAGGTTCACCGACATTACAAACTCTTTAGTAGTCCTTGGAAAGGAGTACACACAAGTGGAGAAAGTTAGAAAAGTCCTTCGTGCACTCACGTCTGATTGAAAAAAGAAGACCACTGTCATAGAAGAAGCCAATGATCTATCAATGCTAACATTGGAGAATCTCGTTGGAAACTTGATGGCATATGAAGTCCAAATCGAAGACAGAAAAAAGATGAACTAACAATATCAATCAAAGAAGAAAGTCCTCGCCTTCCCCATGCATCTTCGGACACGGAAGATTCAGATGATGAAAAAGAGAAAATTGTCATGATTTCAAGAAAATTAAGAAAATTCTTGAAACAAGATAAGTTTAAAAAGATCAAGGATACGAATGATAATCCTCTTTCCTTTAAAGTAGAAGGATTGACCATTGGTTTAACCTAAAAGTAACTTCAAAAGTTTCAATAAATTCTTGAAGAAGAAAAAGGCCTTTCAAGCAACATGGGATGATAGTGATACGTCTTCCTCTGATGAAGAAGAGATCACAGAATCGATAAATATATGCTTTATGGCTCAAGAGGATAAGGTAATGGAATTCGTAGATAATAATGAATTGGTTGATGCTTTTAATGAATTATTTCTTGAAGTTATAAAGGTCAATGCTGAATACAAAGATTTAAAAGAAAAAATGAGATTTTAATGGAAGAAAATAATAAAAACAAAGATTCAAACAGAGAAAATGAGATTTTTTTAATGTAAGAAAATAATAAAAACAAAGATTTAAAAAAGAAAAAAATGAGATTTTGATACAAGAAAATATGTTGCTTAAAAATGAAACAACTTCTTTAAATTCTCGGATCTTTATTTTGGACAAAGATATTTTATGTTTTAAGATTAAGTATGATGGTTTGGTCATGTGCGACGTAAACCTACAGATGCGTCAGTCCGGTAAGTAGAACGTATCAAATTAGGGCAAGTTAATAGAGCGCAGGGGGGAGACCAAAGAAAACATGGATGGAGGTAATACGACAAGATATAGAGGCTAAAGATATTAGTGTAAGGCATATTGCTCGATTGGAATGAGTGGAGAAAGCTGATCCATGTGCCCGATCCGGCGTAATTCTTTTTTGGTTCATGTAGCCTACCCCAAATATTTGGGACAAATGGCTTAGTTATTGTTGTTGTAAGATTAAGTATGAAGAAATTTTGAAAAATGTTACAAAATTCGATAAATGAGAATTTAAATAATTTATTATCTTCTCAAAAGATTTCAATAATCGTTTGGTCTTGGATTTTCTAAAGATAAACTCAAAAAGAATTCACATGTTTATATGAATAATAATCATATTCCTTATAATTTTTTTGTTAAGAAGATTACAATGTTTCTTCAAATAGACCAAAGTATAAATATTGGATTCCTAATAATTTAAATTCTTTTGATAAAAATGCCTATCTTACATCATATATGATCATGTTTGCAATTCTAGCAATTATGTTTATGCTAATAAATGGAAACCAAATTTCAGTTGGGTTTGGGTTTGGGTTTGGGTTCCTAAAGGCTAATCTTTTTCGGACCCTATCATAATGGGTACCAAACAAGACGTTTTTATTGTATAGGTACCTCGTAAAGATAAATGGATACTTGATAATGGTTGTTCCAAACACATGACCGACTACATTCAACTACTTTCTTCCGTTCAAAACAAGAAGGAGGGACAATAACATTCGAAGATAATAACAAAGGAAAGATTATTGGTATCGGCATGGTTCGTAATACATCAAAACTCTTATTGAAAATGTTCTCTTAGTAAGTGGCTTAAAACACAACCTTTTAAGTATTCATCAGTTATGTGATAAGGGTTAAAACATATTTTTTGAAAAAGATACCCGTCTTATATATGATACTAATATAGTAGATATTTTATTTAAAGGTACTCGTAATAATATATTTATGAGTTATTTATGACTTATTTATCTCAAATGATGATTTTGTTTAATTGCATCTAACAATGATTCTTCTCTTTGGCATAAAAGATTTGGGTATTTAAATATGAAACTATTTTGAATTTTAAAATTTGATTTAGTTAAAGGTCTTTCAAAACTTTCTTTCAAAAAAGATTATTTTTGTGATTCTTGTCAATTAGGCAAACAAGTTAAATCTTCTTTTAAATATAAAGATTTAGTTTCTACACATAGACCTTTAGAATTATTGCATTTGGGTTTATTTGTACTACTTGTGTTCCCTCTTTAAATAAAAGTAGATATTTTTTTGTTATTGTGGATGATTACTCTCGATCTACTTGGATTATTTTTTTAAATAATAAAATGATATTTTTGATGAATTTGTAAGTGTTTGCAAAAGAATTCAAAATCAAAAGTCTCTAACCATAGTTACAATCAGAAATGATTATAGAGGAGAATTTGAGAATGAATCTTTTGCAAATTTCTGCGACAAGTTTGATATTACACATAACTTTGCTTTTCCTCAAGCATCTCCTCAAAACGGTGTTGTTGAGAGAAAGAATAGGACTTTGCAAAAATGTGTTAGAATCATGCTTGTAGACAGTAACTTGCCAAAGTATTTTGGGCTGAATCATTGCTACTGCATGCTATGTTTTGAATCGTGTTTTTATTTGACCTATTTTGAACAAAACATGTTATGAACTATTCTTTGAAGACAGTTAGGATTTAAGTATTTTGAACGTTCCATGTATTTGATCACAAAATGATGCTTAAGATACTTCTTAGTCTCCAATAGCTCTGCTGAATCACTACCGGTCAGCAACATATAAAAATAAATAGTCAAAACTACAATGTCAGATTTTGTGCGCCGAATGAAGACAGAGTGATTTGAATTTCTCAAATGAAGTCGATACAAAAAATGGTAAGGCTGAATTTCTCAAATCACGCTTTTGGACTCTGCTTGAATCCATATATGGCTTTCTTGAGACGATAAACTTTTGTCACCCTGAGCAACATAGTTTGAAGGTTGCTCCATATAAACTTCCTCTTGAAGATTCTCATATAAGGAAACGTTCTTAACATCCAGTTGGAACAATGGCCATGACAGGTTAACAACAATAAAGAACAGAATTTTGATAGAATTCATCCTGACAACTGGCGAGAATGTCTCAAAATAGTTGATGCCATATGTCTAAGTATAACTTTTGGTTATGAGTCTAGCCTTATACCATCCACAGATTCATCTGGACGGTACTTTAAAGTAAAAACCTAGCGACAGCCAATAACAATATCTGTTGGTGCCGAAATCAACTCCAAGTTCTTCTAGAAGTAAGGGCTTCCATCTCATCCATAAATTGCTTCCAGGCAGGTACAATAAAGCATTTATATAAGACCTGGGTATAGACCCAAAAGACAAAGATAGAACAAACTGACGAAAAGTGGGGTAAGATTTCTCTTGCACTGATACCATGTAGAGAAATAGAAACCTCAAATAGAGATTGATTAATTTTTCATAAGAGAAGGTACAAGGTATATATAGAAGACAAGGTGAGTATATGGATAAAAACCCAATAGCCCAATAACCCAATACTAATAACCCAACTTAACAGATAGAACTCCAAAGTTTCTTATTTTAAGGGTTTTGGATGTAAATATTTTTTTAAATACTAGAGATGCTTTGGATAAATTTGATGCTAGATCCAATGAAGGTATTTTATTAGCTATTCTACTCATAAGAAAGCATATAGAATTTTTAATAAGAAAACATCTACTATTGAAGAATCTTTGCATGTTAGGTTTGATGAATCTCTATCTAAACCTGCTATTGATATTTCTTCACATGATGATGACATAATAGATACTTTTTTTTTTAATAATATTGTTACATCTCATGATGCTACTAACATTTCTCATAAGGATGAAATCCCTACTGCGTTACCTAAAGATATGTTGAGGTAAGAAACCATCCTCATGATTTAGTCATTGGAGATATCTCTCAAGGCGTTCAAACTCGATCCAAGTCGAACTATATGACACATGTTGTCTTCATATCTCTTATTGAACTGAAGAATGTTAAAAAAGCATGTGTTGATAATTTTTGGATCATTGCAATAAAAGAATAATTGAACCAATTTGTTAGAAATGATGTATGGGATCTTGTACTACGACCACACGATCATCCGGTTATTGGCACCAAATGGGTATTCAAGAATAAACTTAATGAATCTGGACAAGTCATTAAGAACAAAGTAAGGTTGGTAGCACAAGGTTATAATCAATAGGAAGGTATTGATTTTAATGAAACTTATGCACCTGTAGCAAGTTAGAATCTATTTGTATTTTACTTACATGTTTTATAAATTTCAAACTTTATCAAATGGATATGAAAAGTGCTTTTTTAAATGAATTTATCAAAAAAATAGTTTATGTTGAACAACCTTCGGGTTTTAAACATGAAAAGTTTCCTAATCATGTTTTCAAATTTAAGGAAGCTTTATATTGTCTTAAATAGACTCAAAAGTTTTCTTTTGAATTTTGATTTTGAAATTGGTAAAGTTATATCATTAAACATATAGATAAAGATATTTTGATTATCCAAATTTATATTGATGATATTTTATTTGGTTCTACTAATAAAATTCTTTGTCATGAATTTTTTAAGACTATGCAGAGTGAATTTGAGATGAGTCACATGAGTGAACTAAATTATTTTCTCCGTCTGCAGATCAAGCAAATAAAAAATGAAATATTCATCAATCAAATTAAGTATGCCAAGGAACTTCTCAAAAGATTCGGTATGAAAAATTCCGGAAGCAGTAGAACTCCAATGGGTACTATTACATTTCTGGATAAAGATAAAAATGGTAAGAGTATTAATCAAAAAGTATATCGATATATGATTAGCTCACTCATGTATATTACTACTAATAGATTGATATTATGTTCAGTGTTTGTTTATGTGTTAGAAATTAGTCTAATTCTAAAGAGTCACATCTTAAAGAAGTAAATAATGATTTTTAGATATATTAATAACACTGTTAATTATAGTTTATTTTACTCCAAATTAACAACATTTGATTTAATACCATATAATGATGCTGATTTTGCTGGATGCAAATCCGATAGGAAAAGTGCTAGTGGTACTTTTCACTTTTTGAGACATTCACTATTATTGTGGTTCAACAAAAAGCAAAACTCTATGACATTATCTACAACCGAAGCAGAATATATTACTGCTAGTATTACATGTGCACAAATTTTGTGAATGAAACAAACCCTAATTGACTATGGTATTACAAGCATAACCTCACCCATCATGTGCGATAATACAAGTACTATCAATTTATCTAAAGATCCTATTTAGCATTCACGTACAAAAAATATCGATATCTGACATCACTTTTTACGTGATCATGCTATTAAGGCTGATGTCTCTTTAAATTTCATATCTACCGAAAAACAAATAGCTGAATTTTCACAAAGCCTCTTAAAGAGGATGTTTTTATGAAATTTAGAAGAGAATTGGGTATTTGTACAATTTTCGATATTTAAAAATCAATGCCAAAAGTTTGCATTTCATATAGAATTTTTTTTACCTGTTATTAGTCAACTTATAAATGTATTAGTCGACTATACTACAAAGTATTCGAATAGTAGCATCAAACAGAGACTTGACTATTTCAAGATGCTTGAATTAGTCAACAAGGATTGACTATTAGTCGACTAAGTAGTGATATTAGTCGACTACACACTGGAACTAGTCGACTAATGCGGGTAATCTGTGTTTTTTTTAATAGGATAGTTTGCATAAAAGCCCGACCCATTTGACTTATATTTGGGATCCTATCTATCTATTCTTCAATCCTAACCATTGATTTCATTTACCCCGTCCTATTTACCCCTTACTCTCTCAAAACCTGTCAAACCCTAAAATTACCCCCAAATTGCTGCTGCTCTCAAAATCAGTCGACTACAACCACTCCTCCATCTTCAAGCTCCAGATTTTCTTCCACTTTCTTCCACAAATCTGTCCAATTTCAGTTTCTGTCAAGATTGTAAGTCTCTTTCCACTGCCTTCATCATGTCAAAGAACTAAGAAAACTAAGTTTTCTGCACCTTCATCCTCTTCTCAACTCACTGATTTTAGGGCTTTTCTAAAGAATCCTAGTTTAGAAGCTGATTATTTCGTATATCTTAGTTAGAAATCATTCCAGGTAGATTTGTCAATTTCTCTGATTTCATAGAATATGATAGATCATCATATTTACAACAAACTGGATTATATGAAATGCTTTTCATTGAATCTAAGTAAGGATATTATCCTCTTTAATATATCAATTTTTTACGAATCTTGTTTTTGAGAATGATGACAACTGTGAAACTTTGTCTACTTTGGTTAAGGGGACTGAAATTGACCTAACTCTTAAATCATTAGGCAAAATCCTTCATTTTTCATACACTGGTGTAACTCTTCATGACATAAATATGGATGGATGAAGTTTTATCTCGCATATATCTTCCCAATCGAGGACCCCCCAGGGCCAACAATAAGTTGCAACCAATTCCGAGGCTTATTGATCGTATCCTTGCGTACAACATTTGTGCTAAAATGGGGAGTTTCAATTATTATTCCTGTGATCTCGCTTCTTGTGTCTATGCCATCATGGCTAAACTTGAAGTCAATTGGGTTCCAATCATATTTGATACCCTTGTGAAAGAACACTCCTCATCTCTTCCATATAGAGCATACCTTACTTTCATTTTCAAAAAGTTTAAACTTGACCTAGCCTCCGAAACAAATGTGGTTAAGGTCTTTAAGCCTTTTGATAGGTCAATTCTTCTTCGTATGAAGCTTATTGATACACCTCCACCATAACCATCCCTATCCTCTCGCCATACCCAAAGGCCATCCCAATCTTCTTCCACCCACTTTGATGATGCTTACTACAATACTGTCACTGTTAAGGTATTGAAGATTCAAGCACAACAAGCTTCTATGTTATAGTCTCAAACTCTCTCCTCAACAAACAATGAATGATTCTTAATCAGTTCATGAACAAGAACATTAGGATGGATACCATGGAACCTACTCAACAAGAGATCCTTCAACTTCTCAAGCATCAATTTCCACAACCTTCGCTATCCGGATCTGATGTATAATACTCAAGCGGGTTGTGGACTTTCATCGCATCTCATCTAGAATGATTAGGCATTTCTTTTATTTTTCGTGTTACCTTTATGTAATGAAACTTTTGTGTTCAAATTACTTTTATGTCCTATTTTCAAGACTTCTATTGTGTCATGTTTCTTTTCTGATTTCTTTTTGTTGATGCCAAAGGGGAGAAGTTCTATGAAGTTCCATGTGTTTCTATGTGTTTAGAATGTTGTGTGGTATGTGTTTATATATGGTATGTGTTTAGAATATTGTTATACAACTATATTTTATGCTTTTATGCAGGGGGAGCTTTTCATGCAGGGGGAGCTTATCACATGTTATATATTCCTTAAGTTAAATACACACACCACACACACACACTTGTTTGTCATCATCAAAAAGGGAGAGAATGTTTAATACTGCCCCTAAATGTTCATCACATATTTACAATTTCATAGATTTTGATGATAACAAACTTATGAGACTTATATATACTGTGTCAATATATATTTTGTACTCACATATGTCTTGCAACACAATTGACGGAATTTTGGTGAAGATATAACTCATACTTGGTGATCAAGCAGTATAAGATATTGAAGGCTATTTTATATTTTTGTAATTTCTATATTTTTAAAAAATTGTAAAGAGCCTTGAACACAATGTATAGTCGACTAACCATAGACCCTAGTCAACTAACTATAGACTGTTACTCTGACTCATATAAATTCATACATATTCTAGTCGACTAGCCAGTTTCCTAGTCGACTAATAGAGTCCAACAGAGAACAATTGATCCAAATTTTTTCAGTCTAGTCGACTAATTTTTCCTTATAGTTGACTTATCAATGGTTCTACAGAAACATTATTTTCAGATTTCTACATTTGAAACCAACCCTAGTCGACTTATATAATACCCTAGTCGACTAATAGGTAAACATTATGTTTTCTATATCTGGTTTGTATCTAACCTAGTTGACTAATGTAGATATTCTAGTCGACTAATACTAATTCAACAGTGACATAATTTTAGTTTCTTTTACGATCTGGTCGACTACCCTATTACATTAGTCGACTACTCTACACAAATTTGCGTTCCTAGTCGACTAAGTCTTGCTTCTAGTCGACTATACAGTCAGTTTTTGACTGTTGAACAGTTGTGTAAGTTTTAATTTTCTGGTGTTTTTTTACTCTTTTTGAATTCAAATTCAAATCAAATAACCACCCCAACTACCTGAATTCTCCAGCTATAAATGAGGGTTGGTTTCTTTGGTTTTTACACAACTTTCACATACAAAATTCTGTCTAAAAATTCTTTTTCCAGAAAAACTCTCTTGATTTTTTTTCTTCACCCAAATCAATTTCTAGTGAAGAAATTTGGAGAATTTCACTATAAGACTCTTGTATATTCACTTTTACACAAAAATCAAAGCTTATAAGACAATTTGTACTCATTTCAAAGAAGGTCTTCTCGGTGTAGAGAAGAGGTGTATAAATTTGATGAAAGAGCTTGTTAAGTGGTGTACTGTTTTAATTTTGAGGGTTTCAAAATCAGGTTAAGAAAAATCTCAAACAAATTGCTCGAAGACTGGATATAGGTTGAGAGGACCTAATCAGGATAAAATCTATTGTGTTTGCGTTTACGTTTTTGAGTTTTATTCTGAGTATATTTACTTTTGCAAGTTATTAACATTTCTTGTGTAAAGTTTTTAAAACACTATTCACACCCCTTCTAGTATTTGTGTTGCCTAATTTTAGATCCTACATTGTGGAGAATTTCGATTTAGTACCTAATATATGCCATAAGAGAAAAAGAGATGGTGTCGGCAGTATAAAAAAGGAAAGAGTTGGTAACTAAAATAAGTAACGACAATAGGAATCGGTAGTAGAGGAAGGGCAGAAGATAGTATTGGCAGGAGAACTGAGATGGGAAAGGATGAGTGACAGTGAACTCCTTAATCATATGAGTGACTTTCAGAATTTAAATGCAAGAAAGCAGAAAAAATCCTAACGAGTGCCTAGATGATGCAAATCTATATTAATTTTTATTTTATTTTGTTGATTTTTTTAAATTATCAGATTAATCAAGTCTTTAACTTACCAGTCCAATTAGCCTGATAAGCGTAACTCAGGTGGAGATTTTTCGTTTTTGGCGTTCCTTAATTATAGAATCACATTGAGAACTTTTTCTTAGTTATACATCAATCGTACAAAGTTTTAGAAAAATATTTACCCTTCAATTTCTTAAATTACACTATCTTTTTGGTTCTATAAAATTTAACTAGATGTAGAAAAGCGAATAAATATGATTAATATGCCAATCCTATCTAATTCTCTGATATCAAGATGATGTGAAACGTGTATGTGTGTTTGAAAATCATCAATAAAACACTCAATCACACTTCACCTACATGAAACAATCGTTGGTAGGAAAAGATTAAAACAAATAAAGCGGATAGATGTAGCAAAATAATATGCAAAAACATATTCAATTCAATCATAAATCAATTAAAGATAATATATTATGCGGCAAAAGACTCTACGATCAATATCAAATTTAAGAAATTTCAGTTAAGCAGATACGCACAATCTCACGCTTGTGAGGAACAATTAAATCAATAAAATATTAGAGATTAATTACCAGACTCGAAATAACTGATATGAGTTAGAAACGTATCTACTGAGGGTCACGTCAATTTAGTATCCTGTGATGCTTGTGGGCGCATGCAGAAATCTCTCAAGAATTCAACGCTTCGAACTTTGCGTAATTTGAACTCTAGATGAAAGAGATGTATAAGCTGAAAAACGAATCAAAATTGCTTAATGGGTTTGTCAGGCTGTTGGGTTTACTGTAGCATGCGAGTACACTGTAGACGTCAGGGGCCGGCACTATAGCAATTGGGGGGCGACATTGTAGCAGTCAATCGGGCATTGTGCAATACTATAGCAATTTTTTTTGAATGTTTTTGTGTGGAGAATTTGAGGAGAATTTGTGAGAAAATTTGAATAGTGTTTTTCTAGTTTTTTTTTTCATTTGAGAGAGAAATTTGTAGAGATTAGGAACCGAGAGAGATAGAAATTTAGAAGTAAGAGTTTGAGAGGAGGGGATAAACAATTAGGACTTCACATTCTAATTGGGGATAGGTAAGATTCACATTCTAAACTATGATTTTCTAGGTCTTATTATCATTAAGAGAGAAATTGGGAGATATCATTGCTCACACACAATTTTGAGAAAATCATGATACTCATTACATAAAATTGTTTGATACAAGGCATTATATAAGCTTTTACAAAATTTGAATACAAGTCAAACTCCTGATCAAATTGAATTACAACTCTAAAATAAAGAAACTAAACTCCTAATAAAAATACAATTACAAAAAAAAAGAAACTCAAAGTAAAGAAATTAAAATACATAAAGTTCTACTACTACTGGGAAACTGAAACGGGACGTCTTTTCCACCGGTGAAACACGTGTCATATACGTGGCTTGATGTCCGCATCAATCAAACAAACAAATTGAGAATATGAAGGAGCCATCGATTTACTTGGTTCGGCCTTCTTGCCTACCTTCACGTGGAATGAGGGAGCTTTTATGGTGTCAAATTGTAAGGTGCAAATTTCTGATGGAAAAAACACTCAAACCTTAAAACTGAATTCACTGTGAAATCTCATTGGAGGCAGCTACCTTTTCCTCACACAATGAACCCTAAATTTAAGTACACAGGTGTGTGCGCATGCGCGCACATGCACATAAAAGAGAAAATTATAATTTAAGAGGGCCTAAGTTCTCCACTCCATCAAAGACCTCCATAAAATTTCCATGTCAGAATTACATCTTGTGAGGCATTGCTCGAGTCGGATCACAAAGGGAAATGGGCTATAAATCAAGACACTAATACAGTCTACAGCCTTGGACTCGTTTAACTTCACGAGGAAAGTACTTCGAAATTAATTGTAAACGCAATCTTTAGACTATTTCATTCTTTCTATTTAATTTTAAGATCTATGCTTAATGTTTACCAATTACAGGTTAATCTTGTGTTTTATTCCTGGTCTTGGCTTAGTACGAAATTTTGGCTCAGAAAGTGATTAAAGCTCTCAGAAATGGAAAGATTAAATTCATGTATTGCATTTTACAGGACCCCTGATCTTTGCGCTATGCAGCAGGATGATTCGGAAGATCTAGAAGCAGTTGGAACAATATTGAGCAA